>OMNZ01021678.1:1893-31944 GCA_900303255.1 Lesueurigobius sanzi | reverse complement strand
AATTTGATAAAACTGACACATGTAAAATGATTCATATTGATAAAAAAGTATTTTGATAAAAGTTTTTCATCAATTCATAGATGGTTTCATCAAATCAATGTCGTTTTCATCAGTTCAAGTCTCTTTATCAAATCACAGCTGCATTTATCGCATGAGCGTCGTACACAGATGGGTGGAAGTAACAAAAATTATTTGACAAAAATGCCATGTGAATTTGATGAAAGGGAATGTGATAAAAGTACATCTGATATAAAACCTGACACATGTAAAATGACTCACATTGATTAAAAACAAGGGTTTTGATAAAAGTTTAATCCACCCGGACCAGAACCTCCCGCCACAAGAACAACTTCTTCCCCTCCGCTATTAGGCTTAATAACATTATACACTTAATATCATTCAATAACTCTGTATCAGAGCCATGAACACTTAATAACTCTGTATCAGTCTAATGTAAACTGAATAACCTGTTCCATTTGCACTGCTCTATTTGCACTATGTGGTATGTCCACACTCACATTTGCTGCTAATCTGTAACTCACCATTTATACTGCTGTCTCGTATTGTATTAAATCACTATTTTATTAGATATTTTCAGTTTTTTATGCATGCCTTATAGTTCAAAAGTGTATATACCATGAGTGTCAGGTCATAGAATATGAATGGTAGCACAAAAACCTTTATTTCACTCATGGCTAGTGTCTGTGTGAAGCCAATTATTGTCAAAATAGTTTGTTTACGTTTTTCAATGAAAGAAACTAGCTAAATGTCCCTGATCAAACGTTTACATATTGTGTATCTTGAAACAAACATATTTTTTTTCAGAGAGTCCTGTATTTCAGCTGAAGTGAGTTTCTCTTTGCTCCTGAACAGTTTTCCTGGCAGTTGTTGAAGGTCATGCAAACGTTAGATCAGGGACATTTGAGTAGTTTCTGTTTCATTGTGATTTAAAGTAAAGTCAGTTCTTTGACAATAAATGGCTTCGCACAACCACTAACCAGGAGTGGAAAGAAAGATTTTTGTGTTATCATTCATATTGTATGAAAAATGACCAAAAGATTGAAAGGGTATGTAAACTTTCGAGCACAACTGTAATACATTATTTTGCTTGAAGAATATGGAAACTGTCTTCATGTTCTGTCATGAAACTTTCTAAATCCAAATATTCCTTTTCACCTCTAGAATCCACAAAATTCTGCAGCTATAATTACAGAATTACCTGAAACAATATCCTCTCCCTCTGTCCTCCATCTCCATCCTCCACAGTATGGCTTTAGGGCTGGTGCCAGGCTGTCTCTGCCAACACGGCGTAAAAGTTTGATGGGCCGCTGATGTGGAAATGCCTGGATTCCCACAATGACACCTTGTGAGAGAAAGCACTGGGTAACCATGCTTGGAGCTTGTGCCACTTTGAATCAGGGCCAATTTTTGGGTTACAAGGAAAAATCTACTGGCGTAAACAGACTCTATTTCATCCTGTACATTTGCACACACAAAAAACACCCATTGAACACGCAAGAACAATTAGACGTGGCCACAAGGGTATTCATGAGGTTAGAATAAAAATTGCGTTGTTTGGTGTATGGTCCAGGTGCCCGCGGGTGGCACTTACCCAGCTCGGGGATGGAGTCTATGGGCTTGGCATACTAACACAGCCAGGGGTGCTTTGAGGGAGAGAGGAGAGAGAGAGAGAGAGAGAGCTGGGGGGTAGGGTAAAAAAAAAAACACTGAAAAACACCAGCTGCACGCGTTTGTTCAAAGAAATTACACGAGTGAATTTTAAAGCATTGACAGGAATATTATCGCACGACTTGTAGCATCAGGAACGCCGCCCACTTAATGGCGCTGCGCTATTGTTCCACCAGGATAATTGTTGGGGTTGAAACAAAAAGGAGCATTTATAATCACAATGGAGGAGAAAATAAAATGCGGGTAATGCGCTGACGAGATGTTTCCCGAGAGTACTACGACTACTATACACTACTATACTAGTATACTTGCCACAGCACGCTGTAAGGTTAGACCCACTTACAGAGGTGGAAGTACTCGAGTACTTGAGTAAAATGCAGATACAGGACCAAGAATTTACTTAAGTAAAAGTATCAGATTACATTTTTACTTAAGTAAAAGTATAAAAGTATCCACTGTCAAATGTACTTCATGAGTTTTAAAGAATTTGATGTAGTAAACCAGGTATAAATCGGGACTAAACCAGAACTAAACCAGGTCTAAACCAGGACTAAACCAGGTATAAACTGGGACTAAACCAGAACTAAACCAGGTATAAACTGGGATTAAACCAGGTATAAACCGGGACTAAACCAGGACTAAACCAGGAATAAACCAGGACTAAACCAGGTATAAACCAGGACTAAACCAGGTATAAATCAGGACTAAACCAGATATAAACCAGGACTAAAACAGGACATAAACAGGTCTAAACCAGGTATAAATCAGGACTAAAACAAGATATAAACCAGGACTAAAACCAGATATAAACCAGGACTAAAACAGGACATAAACAGGTCTAAACCAGGTCTAAACCGGGACTACAGATCCAAACCAGGTCTAAACTGGGACTCAGAGGTCACTTTGAAAATAAAATACTTTTACTTTTAACCCAATTTAAAAATGTAGTGGAGTAGAAAGTACAGATACAGGCTCTGAAATGTAGTGAAGTAAAAGTAAAATGTATTCATCACAACATGTAAGTAAAGTAAAAGTACCTATAATTTGTACTTTTTACACCTTTTACTTCGTTACTTTCCACTGCCCACTTAACCACACAACGTTTTATTTTTTGATAGACAGTGTGTGACAGTGTCCTGAAAGTCATATTAAAGACACTATTTTGCTTTAGGCTTGCCGCTTTTACAACTTCAGACATCGTAACCCACGTTTTTTGAAGCGTCATTTCAAACAAAGTATTTAAGGAGAAAGTATCCTTAGGTTTTGATATATCATGAAATGCAGTTATACAAATCGCCAGCAGAGTGCGCACTTCCTCCTATTGAAAAAAATAAACCATAGATAAAATATATGCACCGGCCAACATGCTAGTCCACGCAAGGAAGGTTTGACAGCGGACAGGATCAGAATTGAATCACTAACCTTCACATCGGGTAAAAACTGAGCCATTGATAGAGCACAGGCATCTTGCATAAAATACATAAAGAAACCATGAGTTAAAGTGGGAAATGTTTGAGACAGAAGCGTGATAGGCTGCACTGGTAAGTGAATAAAAGTTTTCACTTATAGCTAACGACATGTGTGTCCGGGCCTGTCTATGTCTCTGTCTGTGAAGGTGTTATGACTGTGGTTATGTATTGTATTGTCATAGTGAGATGTTTTGTGGTGGCTGTGTGGTGAAGGGTTGGAATTTTAAAAGCAATGCTTCTTCCATTCCCTTTTCAAACCACGCGTTGAGCTGTTGTATGTCTTTGTGAATTGTTATATTGTGTGTATACGTACACGCAGGTTTGAAATAAACTAAACTAAAGTAAACTAAGTCCTGTACGACTGAGAACCTACACAGAAAGAATGCCAAGACACATATTAGATACCTGCCAATACCTATACTACAGGTATATATCGCCCGCTAGTGTGGCTATAATAAGCAATGTGACAACCAGCCTGTGTGACAACCAGCCCTGGACTCCCCTACAGATCAGAGCCTGATACTGTGTGTCCTGATGGGACCGTGGTGTAGGCCACATAAAGGTGGGCAGGCACCACGCGTCCAGTTAATCACATCTCACTATTGTGCTGCATGAATAATTATTGGGGTTAAAACGGGCCATTTTCCCCATCTAACAATAAGTAGATATCAAATTGCCCGAAGCTTAACATATTATTTCAGTGAAGCCTTGTAAGCCTTTTATTATCGCAATCTGAGTGAGCACCTGTTGTGGCGGCGAGTATTTATTGTTGGGGCCTTTGTCAGCACACAGTAATCCCAGCTGGAGCAGGGTTGTATTAGCACTCTGACCTGTTCCCAGCCATCATATTTTTACCAGAGTGAAGCCGTGCTAAGGGAAAAGAAAGTAAAAATAAATATATATAAACACACTGGCGAAGACCCCTGTCAAGGCATTGCAACAGCAAAGATAAAGTTCATTCATGTTTAGAGTTAATTGTCCTTCTACAAGTACAATAAAAATAAATAGTTTTTCATTCCATTTTACCAGAATAAACTGAAGAATCTGCACAAAAGCAGAGCAGGCAACACAAGTGAAATATTTTTGCACTAAAAAGGATTTGGCAGAGCAGTAGTTCCATCGTAATTTTGGACAATTTGAACACAAAGGTTTGCCTGTTAGTGATCAGGTCTTAGATATTGAGTTATCTGGCTGGCGTCATGAAAGAATAGAGATAATGTTGAAGCAGTTTTTTTTATCAGCTATTTGAAATGAACAGATACCAGCAACTCGGCTTCCCGTAAAGAGCCATGAATCCCAGAACTACTAGAGCTTAGGTATGTGTAAGTTGCAGGCAAAGATTCTTCAGTCTTCATCTGTACTCGGAGTTGAGGAAGATCTTTGGAGTAAAATCGAAACGTCCTACACTTCAACTACGAGTACAGATGAAGACTGACAAATCTTTGCCTACGATGGACAACTCCTGTACGGCTGATAACCTGCACATATGGTATGTGTAAGTTCTCAGTCGTACAGGAGTTGTCCATCGTAGGTAGAGACTGTTCAGTCTTCATCTGTACTCTGTAGTTGAAGTGTCGGACATTACGATCTTTATCCAAAGACCTTTGTCCGCGCTTGTGGGTCTTTAAGGAGAAGCCCGCAGGAGGAGTTAACCTCTAAGTTGCCCAAGAGATGCGGGAACAAAAAAATCCTTTAGATAGCAAGTTTTAATGCCTGGTGGGTCCTCTGACAGCCCTAAAGAAAGTTACTTGGTTGTTTCAGCTCAAATATATGACAACAAAATTAATAGAAATAGTCTTTTGAATTACCATTATTGTTAGATCATAATTGAATATATAGGTATTACAAAAAGTATTGTTGCACTGTGTATAGCCTTTTTTGTGAAGGAAAGAAAACCTTGATATTAGTGCATATTTGACCTTTTGGTGACCCAGTGCATCATGGCATCTTTGCGTTCCATCTATGACACTACAGATCAATTGTTTTTAGGGTAGCGTACCAGAAACTCACCAGAAACCCTAAAAGCAATTGATCCTGGAGCGTCATAGAGGGCGCTGTGACTGAAAGCAATGCACCCAGCAGGAAGAGTCAAACACTCCGATTGGTAAAACTGGCAGGTAAAATCATGGGGATGTCCAATCCTCCGTCCTCTATGCAGGATATCTTTGATCAGTCTACACTAACCCAAGCAGATCCTTCTCATGTGCTTAACTCTCAGTACGAACTTCTGCAGTCTGGAAGGAGGTATAGGATCCCACTTTGTAAAAACAACCGCTATAAAAACTCTTCCATACCAAACTCCATCAAACTATAACAACTGAATGTGACTGTGTTGAGCTTAGCCACTGTGGTGTTGTTTACTTTGTCCTTAGTTATTTTTTTGTATTTATGTATTGTCTTTCTGTTTCTGTGTCTATGCAACTGACTCTCCTCCAAGACAAATTTCTCCTTCGCTCCCGCACGAATAAATGAACCCTGAATCCTGAAGGAAAGTAATTATTCCACTGATTGACATTTCTCCATAGAATGTGAGAAATTGTAACTTCAATGACCATTTTCTCAAAATGCATTTTTTTTCACAGGGATTTTTCAATAATTTGTTCCTAGCCTGTGTTATTGAGGTTTTTCCTTAGTCACCTGCTGTGTCTCGCCTTAAATATCCAACTTTATGGCCACTAAGCTCATTGGCCACATATTTACCGTCATGTCCAGCCATTACATACGGTCTCCTTTTGACATTTCGCTCAAGATGCTTTTTTTCCTCCCCTTTGGCCCCAATGTCGAGCTGAACAAATGGCCGGATGCTGACGCTGGTGATTTCTTGTCTCCAGCGCAGAGAGGAGTAGTACTGTATATGTGGGTAAGGCAGCAGTGAGTTGGACATTGCTGTGATTAAGTAGTAATGGCCGGGGCACTGACAGGGGATTGCGTTGGTCACAGGGCAGAGGAAAAACTGCATACCCTTGGGCCTGTGGGTTATTTTTGAGAAAGGATATAATCATTTCAGGAGCAGTGCACTAAAACAGCTCCCCAACTCCCAATTGGACTATAAAACACAAGGGATACAAGGGGATTTCTCTAAAAGTGGTGCTGCTGAATACTTTTAGAGGTAGTTAATTCTCTACTATAGATGTCCTCACATTTAAAACACACAGTATTTTTCTTTTTCTTTCCAGTTTTAAGCCTTGAATTCAAATAGCGACCCGATGTGTTCCCAATTTACAGGAATGCGCAGGTCGCAGGTTTGTCACGGGGTCTCTTTCCAATGGGACATGCCCGAAACACCTCCCCAAAGTGTGGAAGAGATGCCGAGTCACTTCAGCTGGCTCATCTCACTGTGGAGGGGCAGTGTCACTACTCCAAGCTCTTCCAGACATTCCAAGCTCCTTACTGCACATCCATCCAGTTCAATGTGAGCACTGAATCACCAAATACATCAAAATAAATGAATAAAAAGCTCTTTCTCTGCAATCCTTTCCACATATGCATATTCACTGTTCGGAGAAAGATGGTTTGCCTTCATTATTTGGTAGTGATTGGATTCACAAACTTTATATTATTCCTATGGCTGAATCTTCTTTCTATCTGCCAACATCACATACATGTTTTAGAATATTGTCACCACTTTTGGACAATTTAATTCATATGTTCTGTTATTTCTATATCTATGGTTCTGACAGAGAAGACATTGTACTTTGTGACTGTATTGTGTGGATTGGCCCAGGAATTACAGAGAAGTTAGCAACTAAGACAAGAAATCTGCATTTGGACAGTTACCATTTTACCAGCATTGGATTTTTAGTTGCCCTCCACCTCAATTTTATAGACTCCTTAGCTTTCAGTGAGTGGTAATCGCTAATTAATACGTAATTTCAAGCTGTTAAATGATGAAAAAATCCTTTGAATTAGTATTTAATATCATTTATCAATATTGAAAAAGACCTCTAACCATCCGTCTATCTTCTTCCACTTCCGTTGCTGGGTTGCAGCCCAAACTGCCCAGATCACACTGCACCAGTCCCTTATGGCTCCTCCTGCAGGTGGTGCGACGTCCCTTCATCTCTGGGTGAGGTAACTGGCCTTGATGGTCTCTCATCACAAGGAGCACTTATGGTCTGACCTGTCACCTAGGACCTGTACAGGTTCATTTGGGTGCTCAAACCCCTCCAGCACGATCAGGTGGCGGTTCGAGGAGGGGAGACCTCTAAC
Source organism: Lesueurigobius sanzi (assembly GCA_900303255.1). Taxonomy (NCBI): domain Eukaryota; kingdom Metazoa; phylum Chordata; class Actinopteri; order Gobiiformes; family Gobiidae; genus Lesueurigobius; species Lesueurigobius sanzi. The sequence goes on along the minus strand of OMNZ01021678.1, from coordinate 24,577 downwards.
CAAACCTTCAAAATACTGTTAAGTACACGACTGGAAGGTTTGCTGTCTGTGGGTGCTACTAAATTGAAGGTATTGACGCCAAAATGTGACAAAATGGTTATAGAAATGCCATGTTTGATGAGCGACTCTCCAGGGAGCGGTGTCCAGACTTCAGCCTTGCACCACAGTTTAAATCCGTCTCCTCCCTCTCTCTTCTCTATCTCTCTGTCTCTGTCTCTCGTGGGACAGCCAGTTACTATACACTCTCTGTGGTTCCTGCAGCGCTTAGTGGAGAAATAGTCCCCATAGTTTTCCGGTGGTCGCCCACACACACACACACACACACACACACACACACACGCACACACACATACACATCCACACCCCCAACAGCAGCAGCTCCTCTTCCCGGGCTGCTTCTGTCAACGCCTCCACCCCTCCCGGTGCGTGTGTGGAGCGCTGGAAGTTCATTATCGTCACTACAAGACCGTTTGCTGAGTTTGTCTTTGCTTCGCTGCTGCAAATCAATCACCAGCATTGACATCCGGAAAGCAGTGACATCCGATCTTATTAGTACTGCTACTTCTACCCCTCTACCACCCCAATCGCAGTAGCAGTCGCAGTATAGTATATGCCACAGAGCAGGTGGGACCCAGATAGCTCGCTCAACGGTGCTTTATCACGCGGCCTGCCGTTGTCAAAAGCCACAATTGGTTTGTACTCCCGATCGCCAAGCTCAGCAAGAACCAGCTGATTTGGTCACTTTGAGGAGCCGTGCCGTTAAGCTTTCTCCCATTGCGCCCCCTGTTGATTGTCGTTACAAATGGGATATCTTTATGGAGCCGCGTTAACCTGAATATAGCAGCGCTCCCCGGGGTGACTTTATTATCTATTCATCATGTTGTCCCACTTTAAACTGGAGATAAATCTGCAGGCTTCACTGTATAGTAGATATAAGCGCAGATATACCTGAGCGTGGCCAGAGGCGGAGATTAGGAGATTACAACGGTGTGTTTATGACAAAGAGGGCTCTTACAGTTGATAAGATTGGAAACATGAGGGTTAACTTCGCTGTGCTGGAATAGTTTGGTAAGTTGTGGTGAAATATTATTGTAATGATTTCGGTTAAGATGAGACACTGCAGGTAATCTGTCTATTATTGGTGCTACATGTACAGTTTTTTTCCACTCATGGTTAGTGGTTGTGCAAAGCCATTTATTGCTTCGCTCAAATAGAACTGAGTTTACTCTTTTGAAATCATAATGAAACAGAAACTACTCAAATGTCCCTGATCTACATGACCATCAACAACTGCCAGGAAAACTGTTCAGGAGCATGGCCATATCAGCAAATGCCTGCATCACCCCCATCCAGCCTGTCCGTCCTTGGGAGGGGATCCCCCCCTTCACGTGGAGCTTCCCGAGGTTTCTCCTTTTGTCTCAATGGGTTTTTGAGTTTCTCCCTGCCGAGAAGGAGAGTCTGAGGACAGAGGATGCTCCAGCATTATTAATATTCACTAATTGTCTTTCTTTTTCTTGTGAAGCCCTGAGGTGACTTTGTTGCGGTTTTGGGCTATACAAATAAAATTGAAAATTGAATTGAATAGATACAAATCATCATCACAATATAGTTCTAGCCCACCAGTATGACAAATTTACATAATTACATATTACAAGAGTTGTAGGCAAAAATTCTTCAGTCTTCATCTGTACTCTGTAGTGTAGGACGTTTCGATCTTCCAAAGTCCAAAGATCGTCATCAGCTTAATAACGACTTGAGCACGCTCGTGGGTCTCTTAAGAGTAAACCAGAAGGAGGAGTTAACCTCCAAATCCCTCCTCTCTTGGTGCTAAAGGTAGGAGAACATCTAGCCTATTCATACTTAATATTTTAAGTAGATGCTACTCTTAAGAGACCCACAGCGTGCTCAAGTCGTTATTAAGCTGATGACGATCTTTGGACTAAGATCGAAACGTCCTACACTTCAACTACAGAGTACAGATGAAGACTGAAGAATAATATGACAATTATGCATGTTACTGTCACTAGATCTACCATAGAGAGCTACCATAGTGTCCAACTACTATACAATTAATAAACGGCCACATTTAAGTATTCAGGGTTTATACAGGTAGCAGCAAGTCAAATGTAATGCCTTTAACTGTCATTTTAATGCCAAAATACTACACTTTAATGGCACAAATCGGTGCGGATTCAATATCATTTTCATTTTCAATAGAAAATTTGATAGAACAGAGATCTGTATATAATTTCTACCAAAACTGCAGTCTAGACCCACATTTTTGCATTTTTGACAAACTTCTGCAGTAAAATTTGTTGTAAAATTTGTTGATTATTTTCCAAGAACTTTTGATTTAAAGCCAGTTTGAATTATATTTAATGCTTTTTAATGCCCTGCGGAAACCCTGGTATTTAAAGACACTATACCCGACTGTAGTGGAGTGAAATTTGTTTTGTCCTGTTTAGTGTATCGTAAACTCAGATATTTGTGGAAATAATACTGTACATCTAAATGCTTTGTAGGCTACTGTTCTTGCATTTCTGTGATTATGACCCTAAAAAGTGACCCTGCTAGTTGTGAAATTAGCATATACACTCATCTCTATGAAGAAATGGGATTTTCGAAAGGTTAGGAATGTGTTCGGACCACAACTCATTGTTTGTAATAAAAACATCAGCTATGCCTTTAATAACGTTATACTTTTATGTCGATATTAGAAATATATATATAAAATACATTTCATCAATCATATGTCTTTAAAAAAAAGTTGTTAATGGTGTAAATTAGACTAATTTTGCACCGTGGACAGGCTCTCTTTACTTTATTAGCAATAATTATGACTTTGACATTTTAAAACAACACCCTTGAGGAAATTACACCCATGAATTCGCCATATTGTAACACCTAACGGCTTTGTACTGAAGTTTACAGCTGATTTAATGACATTTTCTCCCGTTCATTTGCATTGCTAATGAGATGGGTTGTGCCACCTGGAGCACTGGTCAAAGCAGCCAATTTCCTTTTGACATATTCAGAGTTTTTTGTCATAAAATATCTTTTCTATCACCTTGCTCTGACTCCATTACAGCCGAGAGATACGGAAAGCTGCCCAAATGGAGAGAGAGAGGAGGGGAGAGTGGGCCCGCTGGTGTGAACATTCACGTCTGCACCTGCTAAATAATGAAAGATTATCAGTTCAGGTGGCACTGTGCTTTTGGCCCATCTCGCGGAGCTAATTCTGTCGGAAGAATGCCACGGACTTGGAAAATGCATATCTGGGATCTGCGCTTGTACTGCGGGTCTAAAAAGAGGAGCGTATTATCCGGCAAAGAATGGCCTTGGCTTTGGGGAATAATGTGCGAAACCTTAATGCATTCATTCAGTCCGACAAAGAAAAAGTCTGGACAAGGGCTAGTGCCAAGTCTTGGGAACAGGTCCTTATGTTTTAACCACAAAAGTAACATTAGCTATCAAAAAGTATGGCTGGGTACCGTTCATTTTTTGCCCCATACTTGGTTTATGATACTGGTGCCTGAACAATACTATTTTGATGCATACAGTTGTGGCCAAAAGTTTCCATACCCTTTTAATCTTTTGGCCATTTTTCATAGAAAATGAATGATAACACACAAAACATTTTCCCCACTCATGGTTAGTGGTTGTGCAATGCCATTTATGGTCAAAGAACTGAGTTTACTCTTTTGAAATCATAATGAAACAGAAACTACTCAAATGTCCCTGATCTAACGTTTACATGACCTTCAACAGCTGCCAGGAAAATTGTTCAGGAGCAAAGGAGCAAACTTCACTTCAGCTGAAATACAGGACTCTCTGACAAAATTGGACTCTCTGAAAAAAATTGGGTTTGTTTCACGATGCACAATATGTAAACATTTGATCAGGGAATTTTGGCTAGTTTCTAGTTGAAAAAAGTAAACAAACAATAAATGGCTTCACATGCAGCCACTAAACATGAGTGAAATAAAGGTTTTTGTGTTATCATTCATATTATATGAAATGCATATGCTTACATGTAAACTGTATACTAAATTATTTGTCATCTAGAACGATACAACTGAAAACCAACAGCATTATGTGCACATTAATTACAATAAATGTATTAATTTATTCCATACACAACTATTTTACACTGCAAAAAGTGAAGTAAAATTAGCTTGAATTCAGAATATATAACTTATATCCTTATTCTGAGTAATTTTGACTAGCCAAGTAAAATGATCTGCCAATGGAACAAGTATTTTGTTTATTTGTTTAGTTATTGAGGATCCCCATTAGCTTCCACCTTAGTGGTTGCTAATCTTCCTGGGGTTTAAAATGCAAAAAATATATATCTAAATGCAGAATAATAAATGCAATAAAATATTCACGTGCAAACACACAGCAGCAATAACAAATCAGTTCAGCAGCAAGTACACCTTTTAAATATGGTACACCACAGATTTTAGTGTTTTTTTATAAACTTGTAAATTAGGTAAAACTTTTTTGGCAGTTTATTCCACAGTTGTTAATTTTCTGCACTTAAATGAAGAAAAAGTGACGTCTTGCACTAAAAATTGGATACTGAATCCAAATTTACTTGTAATTATCTGCTTTTTCCTATTTTAAGTGCAGAAATACTTGTTCCATTGGCAGATAATTTTACGAGGCAAGTCAAAATTAAGGTCATATATTCTGAAATTCAAGCTAATTTTACTCACCAAGAGATCACTTTTTGCAGTGTATAAATGTTAATTTGAGCTGAAACAATCAAGTCACTTTCTTTAGTGCTGCCTCAGTCAGGATCCCACCAGGCACCAACACATAAAATGGTGCCAGTTGCTAGTTTATTCTTATAGCCATACCTGTGTCTTGATTTTAGCTTGACAGTTTCGGCTGCCTTCCTCAGAAGTGTCAGGTGTATGGTCAGCTGATTCACAGTTTTGGCGAGTGGCAGGACGACAGCGCCATCTGCAGTCCGACTTCTTCTTTGTGTCCCAGGTGTGAGAAAGTTGATACACCCCCTCGTCCCGGTTGACAGACGCTTCCGGATCTCGATGGCTCCTCTGATCCAACGGTGGTATTTGTTGCCAGGGCTGGATTTAAGTAAAATGGGCTCCGGGGCTAAAGTTTTTTCAGGGCCCTTCATATACAGTACTGTATGTCTGTCTGTCGGGTTTCTCTCTCTCTACAATGAAAGGATAAATTAATTAATGCTTTAATTTCAACATGCACAAGTCACTTCTTAAACATTGTAAAAAAAAAACATATTTGTGAAAAGTAGTTACAGTAAAATAACAGTTTAACATAATGACCCCAATTTGAGCTCTGTGGCCCTAGAGTTCTGGAGGTCCCCCCACAGAGATTTTTTTTTTTGTATTGGTGCAATTTGGTGCATTTTGGTGCCCTTTAAAGTGAAATCTGTAAGTTTGCAAAACCGAGGAGAGAGGTACATTTTAAAAGTAAAGGACCTCCCCTTTTTTTATTGGACCAGAAAGCCTCTCCTGGTCCACACAAATCCTGCAAGACTTTATGTTACTGAGATCAACAAAGGGATGGACTTCAGAAAAAATAGAATTATTTTTAGACAGCCTAGTTATGTTACATCAAAATTCATGCACAGTCAATTATGCACAGACTGTAAAAACATTTAAACTTACAGACTAGACAATGAAATTGTGAATTCTGAATATTCACACATGTGTAACATACTCAACTCACATTTTTGTCAACTAACCCTATCCATGTTATCTTTGCAGCTTTTTCTTAACAGGTGACCGCAAACTAGGTCAAGACTTTAGCCCTTTCCACAGATTGCACTTGACATCGTAAATCCATCTTTCATTTCTCGCATCTAAAAAGAGAACCCACATTCTTCAGTAGCTCGCGAACAGTAGCTTTGGGGACAGTAATACGTCTCCAATAAGTACGGCCTCAGCTCAGAATCTCACATTTTTTGGCAGGTCCTCCTTAGTCCTGTACATTTCACCGGGAAGTATCCACCTCCGGGCTTCAGTCTGCGGCTTCCAGGGGCCCCCATAAATCACCTGTCAAATCCACCAACTCTTCAGTAATGAACGAGCAATAATGCCACACACATCATTCCCAAGTCTGTAAAGGTAAAGCTCATCCGAAGTCATTACCCAGACTCATAACCAAATCAGTCCGCGCAAATGAGATGGCTTTTGTCACCCCCCGGGAGGAGCAAGGAACACCCCGCCTTCATTTGTGGCTAATGGGCTGCCATACCGAGGTGTAGCAAGAATGCAAAATCAATGGTGAATCTCATCTCGGTGTCGTTTGAATTTGCCGTGCTGTTTTCACACATCTGTTCCCCCGGGTGCGATGAAGGATTTATTTGTAAAGGGAAAAGTACAAGCGATGAGAAGGCGAGGTTTTAATAAGATTTATGCCGGCACGTGATGAAGACGGATGGTTGGCTGGTGAGGCGTTATGGAGGGGCAGGATGACATCGCTCCGGCATAGAAATGAATGGGAGTCTCTGTGCCCATTAGTGACACCTGCTTCTGCATCTGTCTATCTCCAAAACAGACTTCACTTTAGTAACTTACAGGTAGAAAAGTAGTAGTAGTTACTCAGTTCTGGGGCAATGTATGTGTATTGTGAGGCAAAGTATTGATATTTGCTATAGGCTTCTGTTTATGGGTGTTGTGGAGGGGGGGCACTTTTATCTTGCACTCTAGTGTTTTTGTATGAGTTTATTTTTAATCTTTTCAGGAACAGTTATGTTAAAACTACAGTCTGTTGTAGGTAAAGATTCTTCAGTCTTCATCTGTACTCTATAGTTGAAGTGTAGGACGTTTCGATCTTTATACAAAGATCTTCCTCAGCAAATGAGACTAGACATGCTCATGGGTCTCTTAAGAGGAAACCAGTAGGTGGAGTAACCTCTCAATACCACCTCTCTTGGTACTAAGAGGTGGGATTCTTGGTATTACAGTTTGTTGTGTGAAAGCACTTTTCTATCTTAACACTTCAATAAAATAATTTCAGGTAGCGTTTGGTTTCCAAGGTTTTGACATTGGACATTAAATTAAATTACTTTATCCCAACACTTATTGCAATATGCATCAACCCTAAATGGGACTTAGGGCTCTTTGATGGGCACCAAATCTTTGGGATCCATTCATGTAAAAATAGTCATTCAAACAATTTGTTTGTATCCCAGACTTCAAACTAAAGTTTAACATGGCATTAGCTTAATAGCGTAACATGGCACAGGACAGCAATGTGATGGATAAACAGACTACCCTGTAGAAATAATAACTGTACACTTAAACAAAACCTGTAACCTCAATATTGTCCCAGCGTGTCTGAAGGAGTCAGGACTCTCCCTGCACTGCCATGCCTCCATTGTCTCCACCACCACCGCTGGGCTCATGTCACCATCTCTTGGCCGAACACATTTCATGATTTGAGCTGTGAGAAAAGTGTTCCTCTTCTTGATGTAACTGATTATTATTTCTGACTTTACTGCTGTTCCTCACAGGCAAACCAATGCAGAGTACAGACAGTAAGCCAAAATATGTCTAAATTAATCTGAGTCATGCGTTTTCATTTCTTCCTTGCATTCTGTAAAAAGCCTGGGGTGAGGCAAACTCATTTCCTTTCTTTGAGCTTTTCCACGTGTTGCTTGTTTATTCCTATTTTCTGCTGCCCCCTTCTGGTTACGATGAGAATCATAGAGTGACGTACATGTGTGTGGGTAAGTGGATCACGTGGGTAAACGTAGGGGTACGTAAATCACGTGGCGGCAGTCTGCAGACAGATCCCTGTAGTTAAACCTGCGTGCTGAGATTACAAAGATTTAAAGCAGTTGGAGCTCCCAATTTTTTTCTTCTTACACCATTATGTGACATTTCGGGCCACATGCCCTTCATCAGACATGTTAGCCAATCATGGTAACAATGCCATACAGAAGAAACAGTGTTGCATGTTTTATTTAATTGCACTAAATATGACGGAGAAAGGTCAGTTCTGAAAGACAATCTAAGGAGACAAGGAATACAGCAATTTACTTTTAATAGTGTTATGAACAGTCAGAAGGCGCTTATTACATTCCTCGTGCAAACGGAGTTAATACATAGGATATAATTACTCTCTGATCACACTCCTGAGCAGTAGAGGGCGGTAATGCTCCACTTATTGGTTGCCAACCGCCGTTAATACACATAAAGAAAAAGAAGAAGAAGAAGCCAATCATGGTTAGCCATCAGTGTTGTCACATGGGTCACGTGGCCTGTACTCCGTCAGCGATAGTGTGGATGCAAGAAGAGATGCAGGTCTGTTTTGTGTATTTTTCTGATATGTTACGAGTTTTACACCTGTTGTTTACTGGTTCTATTTTGTAGGAGCCTTCCATCGCGCCATGAACCGCGAAGAAAGCGCTTTAAGTCGATACGAATCAAGGAAGGCAAGCCATTTGTTTAAGTGTAGCTTTAGCGTTAGCATTACCGCTCCATAATCTACATGGGCGCGGTTAGCTCACCTATGCTATTAGCCTAGCCGCGCCCCATTTATTTCTATGGGACACGGGTAGCCTAAAGGTTTCTTACTTGGTATCCCTGTTTCTCCTGACATTACAACAGCAGTGAATACTCTATACTTAAAGTGATTTTACTATTCAATGGTGTTCATTCACTGCAGTGTTATGCACTTAAGCATTACTCTTAGGAATTTCATACTTTGAAATTTGGGTTGTATGTTGTTGCTAAATAATATATCACATGTTATTTTGTAAGATATACTGACTTTGAATGTTTTTATATTTTTTTCGTTTTGGAATACACCAACTGGACTTAAAATTTCATTGTACTTGTTGCAATGACAATAAAGATTATTCATTCATAAATCATTTCTAGTGCAATCAGTTCTTACTGATACTGCATGTGTGTAGTGTGCACACTGAAGATGATGATGGTTACAGTTAATGTACATAGTGATTAATTGAGGCTTTGATGCTGTTCCAGGCCAGGTTCCAAATAAAGCTACGCCATGATGGAAGCCTCACCTGAAGACTGGCAATTTTTCTGAAGAGTCTCACCTCTCCTGCCGGTAAGGGGTTCATTGCAGCCCACAAACTCTCACCTCACGGTCTCTCTTCTCTCTCTGCCCATCACACACACAGCTACCATGAATGTCCATTTATTCAATCACATTTAATATTTATCTAAAACTTTACTGTAAGTATGTGCAAATAGTTTGTCAATTATTGTTCCTATTCTTTTCAACATGTGCTACCATCAGACATATAAATTCAGTCTGCTGCCTTGCCTCTCCATCCTAGAGTCTAATCTTTTAAACTTGAACTAACCTATAACCCTGCTTCTGTTACAATGGTGTTTCTCTTTTGAAGTGTTTAGGTATTCACTTAGTGCCAGTATACTTTGCAGTCTAGTAACATGGTCTGCTACATTCAGTTTTGTAAAAATGAATGAAAACAGTAAGGGAAAAATCCATCTCTTTTTACGAATGAGATCTGGTTCAAACTGTTCACAACGAAGAGCCTTTCAAAAGAGATTGATACTTATTGTATTGTGAGAAAAAGAGTAGGATCCCAGCTCTGCCCGTATTAGTATTTATATCAATGAAAATAGACTTACTATGTTATACCTCTTTAAAAGATTTCCATTTTATAATGTAGAAAGTCTGATCTTAGAAATCAGACTAATTTATTCCACAGCAGAATATTTTACACTTTTTACTCTTCAATAATATACAATAACTGAAATATAGACCCAAACCTTTCACATAAAGTAACTAGAGTCAAACATAGACACAAGTTGGTCAGGTCAGGTTTATTTATTTATAAAGCAGCAAAGTGCTGTACATGTTCAAAGTGCAAAATACATTAAACTAAACCAGAATACACATTATAAAAGGACAAAAGCTATAACAGAAAAACCGTGAAAAGGCAAAAATAATAAAAATGTTCAGCTCATCTTGTGTTAAAAGCCAGTGCAAAAAGATGCATCTTCAACAGAGTTTTGAAGCTCTCAATAAACAATTTGCGTATTGCATCTGTACGTGCGCGGGTTAATCAAGTAAAAAAATATCTGACACTCCCAATCAAACCACTCAGTACAGGTAGCTAAATGTGGAGCGTAAGGCTTACAGACGTTTGAAGGTATTCAGCCTTAAGTGACTTGTAGAATGACTGGTGCCCTTTGTGCCATGTTCAACGACTTATATACATGAACTTTGGTGGGGGAAAAAAAATCAATTTTAAGGCTACCCCGAGTCCAACCCATGGATCCATGCACCTAAGACGATAAACCTCTGTTCATTCTTCATAATTTCCAGAGAGAAATGCGAACTAAAAAGGACTAAACCAGGGACAGAATGAAATGATGATTACCCTGGACTAAACCAGGACGTAAACCAGGAACAGACCAGAGCTAAACCAGGACCCAGGACTCAATCAGAAATAGAGAAGAGAAAACTGGGGCTGAGCGGGACTAAACCTGGACAATATCACAGGCTGAACCAGGATTAATGTCAAAAGTCTGGACTGAAACTTGGACTAAACCAGGTGTTAACCAAGACTAGACCACTGCTACACCAGGTCTAAACCCAAGAAGAACCAATGGCTTTAGTCACCTTTAAAAGACAACATGAATTGTGATAAAAAAAGTAATTAAAACTCAAACAGCCATATCGCCCAGCCCTAAGTAACACTAAAGTCCTGCGATACAAAGACATACTGTATCATCACGGTCCACAGTATGTGCTGCCGTGTCGTAATTATCCCTGGTCTGTTGTCGTACACGGTCCTCTTCCGTTCCGGGCTCCACAGCGACTACAGAAACGCTTTAAATCAACTTCCCAGCGGTTGAAATGGTCCAAATCATAGATCTCTTCGTTGCTTTCTCCCATCGTTGAATGACACTTATATTCACCTTACCCATAATGCACCGCGCGGCCCGCAGTGTGCAAATACCTTATTGAAGTCGACGATACTTGGAGCTTCATTATGATGGATAAGTCCTGGATGACAGAGAATAAAGCGGTGTTCCCTTTGCGGTTTTAACATGGGCTCCTGGAAGAACGCCTACCTTTGTCCCGACCTTTCAATCATTGTAAATAACAGCGATTGCTCATATTGCACTTTCATAGTTTCATCATTTATTGACCTCTAAAAAAAATAAAGCCTCTATATATTGTATAAGCATAGGCTTTTGTGTAGCCTTTACATTTTCACACTTGAACATAGCAATATAATATAGAGATAGAGGAACACGACTATTTCCTGAACACAATGTACTCCGCAGAACTTCGCTAATCATAAAATGCCAATAAACGTTATTTCAGTCCCATTTTCATCCTGCTGACGGCCTTGTACATTCATACGAGCATCGTTGACCTTCTGACACTTACACCTATTCAGACATTTTAATCTTCTCCAACAATAGCGGCTCTAGGAGATGTCTGAGCACTTGACATTATGGTCAGAACTAATGCTTGCATGCAAATGAATGGGGTTGCGCTCAGGTACGCAAAGGTCAGTTGAAGCGTTGCTAGAACTATTCGCCGTATTAAAACTTACTAAAATGTATTTCAACTGAGTTTTCTTCGACTGCTAACTAACTTTTCAAATGTGAGGCTGTTTTCTGATAATATGATGTACGGTATTCTTCTGAATGATGTCTTGTGTGAATGTTTTTCTTACCTGCTTTTAGAAAAGTGGCTATTGACTAACTGGCAAATTTACATTAATTCTCTGCTGACATATTAATTTATATTATGCACTGTCCTGAATAAATAAGAAAGAAACCAGACAATTGTGCACGATTAGGCAAATGGGTTAAGTTAGCAAGTTTGTTAAATGCAAGATTTTTTATTTTAGCTCTACTGCAGCTAAAATCAATGCTATGTTCATGTTTTTCACAGTCTATGGTTGGAATTAGACCATTGAGAAAAAGTGAAATGCATCATGATCTCACATCAAAATGCCACAAATCAATCCTTGAATATAAACCAGAGATGATTGTAGCACTTTTTGGTATGACTCTCAAACTTTTACACAAAATACCTACAAATGGCAGCTCATAAAATTGCTATAATCGCGACACAAACACCATGAGAAGGTGTCAATCCAAAGAGTACCTCTGTTACAACTCTCCCCACTAGCGGGGTGGGTTGCAACACCTGCTTTAATCATGTGTTATAACCATCCCTGTTTATAATGTTCAGCTAATTGTAGCAAAGTAGCCTGAAAAAAGAGGGAAGAAATGTCACAAGATTTACTAAATATTAAAATGTTATCGGACATGTTATGTATATCTTTATTTATTACATCTGGTTGTGACATTTCATTTGTGTGTGACTTATTTAGGTCATTCTTGATGTCTGATATTGATTTGTTTTTGTCCATATTGACCTTTGAGATGACTCCTGTTGTGATATTGGGCGTTACAAAAATAAATTGATTGATTGAAAATGCATTATCAGTAAATTTAAATGCCTAAAACTCAAATTTAAGTAGGAGCCAAAAAATGACTTTCTTGTCTCAAAAATCATTTGCAGAAGTACTTTCTTTTTGCTCAGACCAGTTTAGGTTTTTCTGCATACCTGACAGTTTCGACAGCTCACTTCCAGTCGTTCTCGGAGTTGGTCACATGGTTACTGTGACGTGTCTTGTCAGCTGATTTATACCGTTTTTAGCACAGTTTTTCCGACCGGTGGAGGTAGGACGACAGCGCCATCTGCAGTCCGACTTCTTCAGTACAGCGTCCTGGGTGTGCGAAAGCAAAAAAGCCCCCTCATCCCGGTTTACTGTCCTGGGGGCACGTTTCCGAAAATGGCACCAAAAACTGTATGAATCAGCCGACAAGACACGTCACCGTAACACCATGTGACCAACTCTGAGGAAGATTTCAGGTGTATTCATTTCAGAAGGTTCACTGCCTTTATAAACCCACAGCGTGCTCCAGGCCTTCAGTAGCTGATGACGATCTTTGGGGTAAGATCGAAACGTCCTACACTTCAACTACAGAGTACAGATGAAGACTGAAGACCTTCACAAACGTCATTTCAGAGAAGATTTCATGTGAGCAATCAAAACTGTCAGGTATGCAGATAAACCTAAACAGTTTACCACTAGAAGTCCAAATTAACTTTTTTTGACTGCATGAACGTATAGTCTTGAAATTTGCTGTGCACGATCAGAGCAGAAAAGACTACAGATTAATAGGGTCATATTACACTTATGTGGACTCTGATTGGTCAAAGTGGTGTTACAACTCTCCCGTGTTACAACCATCCCTGGTCTCCCTTACAGTATATACATGTATTTGTGTTTTTATTTATTTATTATAATATATTTATTTTTACCAATAATAAAGCATTGGCTCTCAGACCGTTCAAACAAAGTACCATCTTAAAAAATATTTCACCTAACAATTAACGCCAGACTCCGATCAGGATCAAGTCTAAACAAGAGGTCTAGATCTGCACTATGTCTACACCATGTCCCCTCCTTGATTGAGCGCCTGAATGATCCTGTGAGCTGTGTTGTTAGCGGCTTCATGCCCCTGGTCGGGTCTCCCCTGGCAACAGGTCCAAGGTGATGGGTCAGACGAAGAGCTATTCAGAAGCCCTTATGATGAGAGAGAGACCGCTGGGGCTGAGCCTGAAGGGAGGGTTGTGGGTCCGTCCTCTCGTGGATGTACCACCAACAGGGGGAGCCTACAAAACAATGAAAACAGAGCCCATTTTCAATATTATTCCCTCGTAGGCGGTGCGTTCTAACATGGCAGTCAACTACACAACAGGCCCCAACTCTCCTGAAATTATTTGTCCATCTAGCTTAGTTCTACAGATAGCAGTTTGTAGTTTGGACCGGTAAGATGGTGCCTCAACCACATACACATCAACACAATCTGCTGGCCACACCCCATTATGTGACATCACATTCCAAAGCTCTATAGGGGAGCAACGAAAAGGTTAACGTCCCCTTTTGAGGTAAATTAGAGGCTGCATCGATTGAATTGAATGGGGAATCAATGACTGAGATCTTCACATTTTATGTCTGAAAAATAACATTTTATGTGTTTTATATATATGTCGAATATAAAAGAGATGCAAATCAAGATATTTTTTTTCCTGTAGAAGATTCAGTCACTGTCCTCTCTGTGAATCTTCTACAGGAAAAAATATCTTGATTTGCTTCTCTTTTATGACGGTTAATGTTTGGGCTAAAATTAGCAGGGTCGGACTTCAATATAAGGTCAAAAACGTTCATAGGTCATAAATGAAGCAATATTGAAATAAAAGAAGCTGCAAAATCACTGATATGGGCATTTGAATTTGATCTGGATTTGATGAAATTTTTTGCTAGATTTTTAGTGTGAGGAGGCATGGCTCAATAAAAACTTTCTCTCGTGGCATGATCTGTGGTGGGACTCCTCGTGTGTGTAAGTGTGTCCTCATGTCTCCTGAAGTGTGAGGTCTGTGTCTGTTTCAAAAGATTAAAAATCCTCTAGTGTGTGGGCACCTTTAGTCACTATGACGGGCTAAAAATGTTATATTGAAGTCTGAACATGCTAAGTTCTTGCTAACTTTAGCCCACTTTAAAACATCAACTGTCCTCTCTGTGAATCTTCTACAGCAAAAAATATCTTCATCTGCTTCTCTTTTATATTAGACAAATATATAAAACACATAATATGTTCTTTGTCAGTCTTAAATGTGAAGATCTCAGTCGTTGTTTTCCCATTCCTCTCAATGGACGCAGCCTCTGGTTTACCTCAAAAGGGGGCGTTAACCTTTTTGTTGCTTCCCTCTATAACTAAACCAGAAAAAAATGAACTTTTATGGATTGTTTAAATTAAATCTAAAATTACAGATGGCCCCTAGTATAGCTGTAGAATCATTGCACGAATGATAACTCCTCTTTGTACACGGCTTGTCAGTGCTGAGCCCCTCCGGTGTTTTTTCCACTCAGCCTTGATCCTTTTGACCTCAGTACAGCAGACACAGACAGTGTCCCCTGTGCCCCCCCTCACTGCCCTCTCACTGTCCCACACTAAAGCAGATCAACTGGACGTCCCAAACTTAGACATGTGAATTGTTGCTCCTCTGGACAAATCTGTTAGGGATCTTATCAGGGATTAAAACACTTTTGCACATTTTCCATGTTTTATTTATATCACAGCGTCACTGAATGGCATACATGTGGTATCAAAATTAGTCATTCACTTCATCAGTAGTCACAAACGATATGTTCGGCAGCTTATTTAAACAGTCGTCTTGGTCTTTCTTGTTGCTGGTCAAATACCAGTGAATTGTAATGACTTAATTCAATAATACATTTGACTCACAAAACAAACCACAACCCAAACAATATCAACTTCTCCATAACATTACAGTAAAAGTTCTCATTTTCTAGTCACCCTTACGCATCGATCACAAGACTTTAAAAAGCAGACATTTTAGAGAAAGACTCTCAACCTACTGAAATCCCAGCCCATCAGTTGAGAAGCGTTTGCTGAAGTTAACTGCTTCATATTCAAGTATACTTTATATTGATCCCTTGAGGTTCAATCAAGTTTATCTAAGTGTATATCTACAGCAGACATTTGTTACGGAAAAATGTATTGTGCATCCACTTAAAATATCCCTGTCCCTGTGAAGAATTGCGATATTAGGAAATTAAAAGTGACAACTGGGGCTTTAGGGTAGACACAAAAGTGTTTTTTTCTTTCAAAGATTTTGGGCTAGTCTCTTCCCATACTTTCTCTTGGAAAGAAATATATTGCAAAACCTTTCTCTATATGTTTTTTCATGATTGCATTAATTCAATGTTTCCCGATTCCCGATTCATTTGGGAATTTGTAGCTTCAATGGCCATTTTCTCAAAATGCATTTCTCTTACACTCTTGCAACAACATCTCCACATTAATAGTTCCTACATTTTATTTTTAATTTAGTACTATTATTACCTGTTTTTGCAAACTTACTTTCTTCTTGATGGCACATTTTTCCTGACTTTTTGCACCCCCTAGTTTCTCCATCGTGAGATCAATAAAGCACTATCTTATATTATCTTATTTTTTTTGTGTAGGCAAAAATTGTTGGTTCTCACTCGGTCTCTTAAGAGTGGTTTAGTCTTAAGACACCCACGAGCGTGCTCAAGTCGATATTAAGCTGATGACGATCTTTGGACTAAGATCGAAACGTCCTACACTTCAACTACAGAGTACAGATGAAGACTGAAGAATCCGTGCCTACAATTATCTTATCTTATATTCCTGTTTTGTACTTTTTTGAAAATATCTACTTCCAAGCCTGATTTATTGACATTTTCACTCCGAAAAAGGTTAAACTTAACATTTTTTACAGATTTTTCCCCCACAAATAACTAGTTGATTTAAAAAGTGAACAAGACTCCCTCTGCTTCAATTTTTACACATGCAATTTCATATGAAAACATTATAAGAACGTTTTCCTCATATTTCTACCAGTAATTTAAGTTTCAAATTGGTATCTTCAACTAAATTTTGTTGTTCCCTATACACCAGCTGTGTATAGCCTTAAAATGTACACACTCCCTCTCTTCATAGCTTGTAAACAAAACAAAGCTTTTTATTTCCTTCCCACCATTTATGTGACTGCTAACTACTCTGCTATGCCCAACTAAGTTCCTCCTTCCCGATTCTCTTTTGAATCTCATACTGCATGTCCCAACTTTGCTGAACTTGCAAACAGACGCAAGAATCGGCGCAGCCAGGGCTGAGCGAGTCTTTCTCGTCCGCCGTTACATCACATGCCGGTGGTGTAGAGTGACAGGTGAAGCCAGAGGAACTGCAAATGTAGCGCTCTGTCACATGATTAGCGCCGCTCTGGAGACATGCTTTCTCAGGGCAATCCCAGTCCCTCGACCTGCTTAAATTACCATACGCTGAAGCTGCAGGGCTCACAAGAAAGGTTCTACCCACTGGCGTTGGCTGTTAATTCGCCTAGTTCAGTCGATGTGTGCGAGGAGCAACATTTTTGGCAAAGTAGTAAGCCCTGTTGTCCCGTTACAAAAACCTTCAATGTTAAATGTTAATTGCTAATCGGTGCGTGGCCAGATGCCAGGACAGGCGCAGTCTGGCACAGTATCTCAATTTGTAATATATCGCGAAATCTCTTTGTTGAAATCTGGAACCATGTTTTGTTGTACTTTGATGAACATGCATTGTAATGAGGCTGCTGAGTTCCACCACTTTAGAGTCAGCTGTGGAGGTAATTCTGTTGGGACGGCTATACAGTAAAGCACAAAGCCAGACACTATGATACAAGTAAATATTTCAAAAATTGACACACCCAAACTCACTTCCAGGCAATTTAATGGAAATGTTTTGGGAAATTTTGCATTGTTAAGACCAGCTTTGGTGCTAAGCCACACTTGTGTTGTACCTTTGCATCTTTGCATCCCAATGTTTTACTCAACATCAAACCAATGTTAAATTTAATAACATTTGGAAATTGCACCTCAGGGGAAGGCATTGCAGTTCTTTCAAATCACATCTTGCCGCATCAGAATATTGTACTGTATGTACAGATGTGCTCATAACTGTATCATCATTTTGGCCATTTAACACAAAAATATTTTTTTTCCATTGATGGTTAGTGGTTGTGCGAAGCCATTCATTGTCAAAGAACTGAGTTTACTCTTTTGAAATCATGATGAAACAGAATCTACTCAATTGTTCCTGATCTAACGTTTACATGACCTTCAACAACTGTCAGGAAAACTGTTCTGGAGCAAAGAAAAACTCACTTCAGCTGAAATACAGAACAAAATTGGACTCTCTGAAAAAATGTATGTTTGTTTCAAGATGCACAATATGTAAACTTTTGATCAGGGACATTTGGCTAGTAGTTTCTAGTTGAAAAGTGTAAACAAACAGCCAATAAATGGCTTCAAGCAACCACTAACCATGAATGAAATTAAGGTTTCTGTGTTATCATTTATATTCTATGAAATGCATACGTTTACATACCCTGACAGAAAACCTTTGAGCACAACTGTATCATACTGACAATGTATTATGAGACTTGGCAACAAAAGTGTATCATCCCAGTCCTAGTGGTTCGTTACCTCACAACAGTTAGGTCATGGCATCTCCCTCCTTGTGTCTGCTCAAGCATCTCCCATTATCCCAAAACATTCCCATCATGCCCTCACACTAATTGTCATTCTCACCCTCAATGATCCGGGGTGAGTGCAAAAACGAATGATGACAAATTAAAAGTCAACGTTCAGTCATTTGGCTTCTGTTGCTGTGCTGTAACATCATCTGCATACCCTTTATTGGCTTGGTCCTCCTGATCATAAATCTATAGCTCACATTCTGGAGATGAGTGCCCGGAGCTGCACTGCGGCTGCCCTCTGCTCCTGTCAAATTAGCCTTTCTGTGTGGAATTTGCATGTTCTCGCAGTGTCTCGATGGATTTTCTTCAGCTACTATCTTAATGATTATTAATACACAATAGATGAATCTTTCAGGTAGGTAATTCTGTTTAAGAATGCCACATATTGCTCTTGACAGTTTGCCCCAGCTGCATTGAAGGAAGGGGTCAATTTAGAGAACATTCCCGCCTTCACTCCTCTTAGATATTTTCCATCTTGCTACATTACAACCTCTCAATGCAAACCAAATTACCATCATCATCGACAACCACAGCCCAGTCCTTGGCACAAGCTTTTCACGATGGTTTGAGGTAGTTATAAAGTGCGCTCAGTCCTCCTTGAAGCACCTCTTGTATCGGCTTTAACAGCGGATTGTGAACAATGTGAAGTCCCTTATCCAGTGGGTGACAGGCCAGCCTCCCCAACCGGCTCAGCAAATACATCTCCACAGGGACACTTTGTAGATCATTGAAATCAACGTTTAACAACTCCAACAATTCCAGGTGGCAAATTGTCTTGGGAAGAGAGTGAAGGCTGTTTCCCTCAACTATCAGTATTTTCAAATTGACCAAGTCTTGGATTTGATCTGCAATTGTCTCCAAACGGTTACAAGCGAGATGCAAAAACACCAATTTCTTCATGCCATAAACGCACGTCGGGATGATGGAAATCCGATTGTGGCTGAGATTGAGTTTGGTCAGATTCTGCATGGACGCCAAGCTGTTGGGCAGTGAAGTGATCTGGTTATTGGCCAAGCTGAGCACTTCCAAGCACGTGCACGACCCCAGCTCCTCGGGCACCTCGCTCAGTCTGTTCCGACAGGCAAAAAGCACTCGCAGTTTCTTCAGGAGCCCGATCTCGGACGGCAGGCTCAGCAGATTGTTGCCCCAGAGGTTGAGGATGACCAGATTGTGCAGAGCGCCGAGGGCAGGGGGCAGCGAGCAGAAGCAGTTCATGGATAAGTTTAGCTTCTGCAGTTCTCGAAGTTCCCAAAGCTCGGTGGGAGGCTCGTCCAGTCCGCGCATGGCCAGGCTCATGGTGCTGTAGCCAAAATGCACGGAGGTTTGTCGGCGGATTCGATCGACAGCTGAGGATAGACCTTGGTCGTCTGGTCGGAAGGTGCTTTTTCGCCTCTGCTTGGCTCGGACTTCATCCAACTCCTTGCCCGACAGACGAGATTGCTTCCCACCCATTGTCCATGTAGCAATCAAAATCACTCACCACAAGCTTAACTACAAACGCACATTCCCCAAGTTGCCATATCTGGTTGAAAAAAATGGTCTAGTCACTTGTCGTAGCCCGAATTCTGGCAGCAAACCTCACAGCTGCCCTCCTAGTTGTGCTGTCTAGCGTCCAGTGTAGCCGGTGCATTGTAGGAGCTTGTGGTCTCGTCTCTGACGTCTTACCGGGTTTCATTGCTCCAGCTGGCCCTGTCATTCCTAAAGTCCACAGATAGCACAGCCCCCTCTCTCCATGGGCACAACATGACGAACCATTGGAAACCTTTTGGGATCGAGCTGCTGAGGGCACTGCCATGATCTCATGATCTCAATCTGATGCTTACTACTACTACTAAATTTGTACTCTACATTTGCTTACTTTTGCTAACTCGGGACAGCTTTTTACATGCATATCTTATTGTACTTTCCAAGAGCACGTCCTAAATGTAAAAATGGTACCAGACCGTGATAACATTGGATCATCGCTCAGAAAAGCAACAGTTCTTAGTGAGATTAGCACCAGCGTATGCAGAGACATGCGCCGGTGTCATCTGAAGTGCAAAACAGACAGAGCAAACCTCTCAACAATTCATTTATATCTCACGCTAACATGAGAATACATTGGATTTAAATCCATGTGCAAAAGTTATTGCGGAAAGTATTTTACGTTAAGTGCTTACACAATGAGTTTTTGTCCATTTATGTAAAAAAAAGTTATCCAAAAATATCATCAGAATAGACTTTATTGCCATTGTCAGTGAAAGGATGCATGAACTAGGAATTAAAATGAAACAGACTATTAATGATAAGTAATAAACTATAAAACCATGCAATAATACAAGACTAACATTAAAAGTATATAGTGAAATTGCTAACTCTGAATATACAAATGTACATGTACCAACAAAAAAAATGTACATTAAGCTGCAAACATTCTTCATTGTTTTAAATGGATGCGGACCGTTGTTCAAATCCGAGACTGTGTATTTTGAGGAATGGTCAAAGATTAGTTCACATTTTGAGATCAAATCCATGTCAGAGCACTCCAAGGTGGGACTGGATAATGAAGCTTCTCCCGCCCACCGTGAAACCCACTGAGTCCCAGAAGTAATTAATAAAGTTTTCCCCATAAAAACATCAATAAACAATAGACTATTGGAATGTATGTGGTAACTGCTGACCTGTTATTTTAAATGAAAGGAAATTCCAAATATGTGCGGTATACTGTATGTAGGTGTGTAAATAAAACTGTTTTGCAGTGAGTGACAAAGTGGCTGGTCCGTGTTAATTCTGTAACAGTTTTTCTCAAACTAAAATACAAACACAGACCTTCAACAGTGGACAATATTATTTACTTTACTTAATACTTTTAGGTATGACTCAGTCGTAGTTTCTGGCTCAGCCTTGATTGGTTGAAGCCATACTATTAGCATACTGATACTGCAGTATTTTGCGTATCGATCAAAAGCAGTAATGAGTGTAAAACTAATTCACTTCAGAGCTTTCATAACATACAGCAGGACCATATTCACTTAGATTAAGTTACTGAGACCATCGGTTCAGTATTGGATATTGTATTTTTCCCGGTATCGGCTCCGATATCCGATACCAGTATTCGATTGGTGCATCCTTAGTTATGGGACAATAAATAAAAAGAAACATACAGTAACCTGCTCTTCTATAGAGGGATAGAAATAGTTACATTTATCAGTTCATCAGGTTTCAGATTAAAAAAAAATAGTTTTTATGGGAATGAACTACCACATACTGCAGCTGCTTAACTTTCATCTTTCTTTTAACATTACATAACATTCAACATATTTGTCAAGGTGGGCGGGCAATGTAGATCTCCATAGCGCCTTGGTAGAGGTCTATATGCTCTCCTAAGAGCTCATCTTGAGTAATAATAATAATGCATTTTATTTCTTAGGCGCCTTTCTAGACACTCAAGGTCGCCTCACATAAACAAGTAAACATAAAAACAGTTAAAATACAAAGTTAAAAACAGCATCAATAACAGAGGACGGTGCAGTTGTGGTTACAGTGAGTAGGCTTGTCTAAACAGATGAGTTTTGAGGATGGATTTGAAGTGTGTGAGTGAGTCGGTGTTACGGTCAGGGGGGAGAGTGTTCCAGAGCTGGGGAGCAGAGCGGCTGAGTATACTCTATTTCCTTTCCTCTACAACTGTCTCCTCAAAAGCCATTTGTTTCACCCTTGTAATGATGTTTAATTGGACATTACATATAATTATGTGCAGGTATTTATTAATTTCTGTAGATTTATTGAAAACAATAGCATTTACAACCTGGAAACCCCACTTCATTAACTTTTATGTGCATTCTAATGGACGCTAAGAGCTAATAGCCTCTGTGCTTATCATATAATTTCCACTCTTAGCTACCTGGGCACATTCGGTTGAAAACTAGAGCGGTCATAAACAGACTTGTCATACTGTTGACCCTTTTTACAAGGTCTGTGGGGCTCCCACGCATTCTGCTGAAAGGCACAATCCTTAATGACAGAAAGTTTGTGTTTTACAGCCCCCGAGCCAATGGAGGTGCTCCGTGTCCCTGCAATGACAAAACCAGCTTTCTTGAAATATTGCTTTGCTTGCATTTTTTATCCACACACCTATGAGGGAGATATTTTGTCTGGTTAATAATGTTACGAGTGCTGAGGGGATGTCTGTTTTTAACTGCCCACTTTATGGAGTGACCACATGATGCAGCAGCTCTCAACCAGTGAAGTGCAACTGGACCGGAATAAATATTTTCCAGACGAATGCATCGCTAAATTCACAGCTACTTGCTTGACATCAGTACTGGAGCATTAATGGATTTAAGTTTTGGGTTTTCTCTGGTTTAGACATGGTTTACATCCAGTTACGACACATTTGAGTCCAATTTAGCTCAATTTTTAGATCATTTCTCGACCCAGATTAGATTTGATCTTTATCTAGGCCTGGTGGTACTTTGAAACAATTTGTGAGATGTCAACGGGGTTTTCTTTTTCAATGAGTATGGCATCCTAATCCTAACATATTCATACT
>OMNZ01021668.1:14846-30150 GCA_900303255.1 Lesueurigobius sanzi | reverse complement strand
CCCCCCCCCAATCTCTTTAGCCCCGCCCCCACAACATGACTCATTCACACTGGCACCGGCTGCTGTTGTCACCCCCCAGCAGCCCCCCCCCCTCGCTCTGATAAACCTACATTGACAAATATCCACATTTGATGACAGCACATGACCTAAACCTGACAGCTCAAACGAAGCAGTTCATTCATATAGATCAGAGGCTAAATTCCCTCAAAGTAAAAAAAAAAAAATGAAGGATATGTAAATGCACCTGCTATTTCTCTAATATTATCTACCATCTTGAAGTCTACAAACTAAACTTTGAATTAATTGTTAGTGATGGGATTTATGGTTCTTCACAGGGAGGAGAGTCTTTGCGATCCGTTCAAAAGGCTCATTTCTATATTCATTTTGACACTAGACACAAACTTATATTATCCAAGACTAGATCACAGTCCAGGTTTAGTTTTTTATCGGCCAGTGGAAGAACTATTTTTGCTCGTAAAATATGAAAAAGATTTGAAAAAGAAATCCCAGTTTACTTGAATTAAGGTGTTTTTTTTCGCAAAAATACTTAGTCCTTTGGAAGATTTTGTACTTAAGAAGTCACAATTACTCAAATTAAGGCCAAATAAAGTTAATTTTAGACATTATACAAGTCAAGACATCATTTTTTCTGCTGATGCTTAGATTCTTGAGTTTGTTCAGGGGAAATCTGTGTAAAATTGAATGAAAACTTTTCTTTTCACAATTGAGATCCAGTTTGAACCGTCCACCTTAAAGAGTTGTTCAAAAGAGCCTATTCGGTCATAATTGTTTTCACAAATGAACTATAGTAATATGCCACAATGTACAGCATGACCCAAAGACATTCAATTTTTACTTCTAGCACTTGTTTTTGCTTTGGTTACACCGCTTTTGGCTCATAGTTGCTTTACAAACTAAAAAACTAGATTGCAGGATTAAAAACTTTGTCAAAATGAGTTATAGCCAAAAATGTAACTGAGAAAAGACATTGCTGAGTTTGCAATTGACCAAAACTGTAACTAAACATAATGTAAAGTGATTAGAAGCTCCTCCTAACAGCCTGTTAACTCACAAGGACGCGCCATCGCTCTTCCTCCCTTCGCAAATTGTCTTGTCTTGCTAAAAACACTTGTACCCCGAAGCGCCCTGTGGCATTTGTGAAGTGATGGCTCTCTTATTTTCTTGCCGACAATGCCGTTTGTGCTTTAGTGGGTTTGAGCGCAGAGGGACAACACTAAAGGGCTGCAGCAGGTGACTGGCTGCTTCCTCCTCAGTGAGACGGGTCCAGCCAATGGCATCGCGGCAGTTCCCCCCTTAGCCCCTAATCACCGAGCAGACCCAACCAGAACCAATGAGCCACAACAGGAAAGGGATTTGTAAACATTATGTAAAATGTGATTAGGATTAGGATTTATTTTTATGTCTTACTTGGAATCTTATTAGCAAGGTATAACTTGGAGACCTCATTAAAAAAATCAAAAATGCACCAAAATCTACAGAAATCTAATATAGTGTGCAGAAAGGGTATGGGTTTTGTAGATTTTGTAAATAAATTTCAACAAAAATGTCAGCTAGAACCTTATAATTGTAAGGGGACAAGTGTGATTTTTGTTCATTGGGGGAAATATGAGACAGAAGCTCAGAGAATCTAAATTAACTGGATGTATATTAGTATTTTTAGTCAGCAGAGAGAGTTCCAGGGAAAAACCTTTTTCATTGCTTATGGTACCTTGTCCTTTAATGCAGTGTTTCCCAACCGGGGGTACAGGGACCCTTGGGAGTATGTGAGTATGAGGGGGTACCTGGAATAATTTCAGATACAAAATAAGATCAAATTGAATTGTATTTTTGATTATTATGTTCATAGAAAAGCCATTTGAAACATTTAACTGTAAAGAGTGAGAGTTTGGGAATATTTAGTAGTAGCCTTTTTACTGAAAACAGTCTGAGTTTTCAGTCTAACGAATCATCAAAACCATTGAGGAAGGGGGTACTTGGAGTAGAAATAAAAGGCCCAAGGGGTACAAGAGACAAAAAAGGTTTGCCTGTTCATCTGCACCTCAAGTAAGACTTCATGTGTGTTACTTTTCTCTTTGTAACAGTAGATCAATATCATCAACCAATAAACTGATAAAAGTAATTATAAGAGCCCACTCTTTGTCACCGTGTTGAACTGAAGGATCCGAGTGCATCAGCGGCCCCTCCCCCCCTCCCCTTTTAAAGAATACATGCGGCGGGGTTAAGAAGGCCGCGCAGAGGGCAGAGCGGGTGATGAACTTATATAAAACGCTAAAATGTCAACAGCGGCGCGTGACGTCAGGGAGTCGGCGGGTTCGTTCACGGTCGGCCGGGTAAATCCGAGTCAACAGGTGAACGGGTGAACGCGGTGGCGCTGTCGGAGGATGACAGCTGCCACTTGTGCGCAGCGTCTCTGTATGGGCATCCTCAACACTTCTACACTTCCACGGCAGCAACAGACTCAGCCGCAGATGTTAACAAGGCGGAAACGACGAGGGGGAACCGAGAGGCGACAGTGACATGTAGTGGGAGGAATTGTCGACTGTAAGCTGCTTCTCCAGACTACACAAACTAAGGGCTGTCAAAACATGAGCTGGTGCTGATACTCGGCAGGATCAGGTGCCGTAACAGGGATATAACCGTCATGTTTCTACGAAAGTGAGATCTTTTACAGCAGCTTATCCGTTACCATCAATTACAAGATCAACTCTGCACTTCTACAACTCAAAGTGCTTAGAATAAAAGAAAATGTCATGACCAATTTACTGGTACCTAAGAATTTCTTTGGGGAAACATTACATTAAGGTGCTCTACAACAGCCTAGCCTCTATTATTTATATCTTTCGGTATTGTCTGGGCATGGGATGATGACACTTCAACTACAGAGTACAGATGAAGTCTGAAGAATTTCTGCCTACGATGGACAACTCCTGTACGACTGAGAACCTACACAAATGGGATGATATGGAAACATTGTCTTGTGATTATCTTGGACAAAATCTTTGTGTCTCACACTATAATCACAATCATTTTAGCACAGTTTCTTATGACAAAAGGAGTTCTGCTGTAGCCAGTGTTAATTTCACAGTAATATTTTTGCTGGCTAAAATTAGACTAAAACTAAATGAAAGTTAGAGACTAAAACTATGACTAAAATCTCCAGATATTTTCGTCGACTATAAAAAAGACCAAATAAAAATGAAAAGAAGGGACTAAAATGATCCAAATTTCTGTGACTTCAGATTGAAAGAGCCTTGTATCATGTAAACTCTTTGCCAAAGGAACAGCTCTGTGGTTCAATAATGTGTAAATATTATTAAATATATTTGAAAAAAATAATATAAATGTAAAGTTTACTCAATTTATTTCAAATTTAGACGACTACATTTTGACTAAATCGTGACTAAAAGTAAATTCCATTTTCCTCAAAAGACTAAGACTAAAACTAAATTAAAATTTGCTGCCAAAATTAACCCTGGCTGTTCCTGAACTGACAGTGTGGCACGTGCACACTTTGTTTACATTAGCCATGTGCTCTGGGGCTGTGGCTTCATGATCCCGATGGCGATTACTGATATTATTGTTTATCATCACAGCCCCAGCATCGTCAGGGCAATATTGTCCTAAAACTGCCATTATACACCGCGGTACTCATTTATTACATTTCAGCTTCATGAAACGCTGGAAAGACCTCAGCCTCTGGAGTTAGGTTATTGCAGTAGCGCATCCCTATATGATAGTGCAAAGAAAGTTCGTTTTTTGGTAATTTGTACCGTTTATCCAAGCAGTCTCATTTCCCGCTCATATTGCTATCTCTGTATAATTCATCTTCAATATTTCAAGGATCAATGCGTCAAGAAACAAGGCGGCACATCCATCAACAAAATTATCATACTAACGAGCACAAAAGCCGCTCATATTCATGCCAGCGCCGAGCGAAATTAACTCATTCGACTCCGCCGATCCGGGAGGGGCCCCCCCTTTCACGTGCGTTCATTCATCACTCCCTCTCCTCCAGGGCTTCGCGGATACAGCGCGTATTTTCGACCAGAGACTTTTTTTTTATTGTGCGCCTGCCTGGTTCCCTCCGCTCGCCTCCAGGGGCACCTCCCGATTCACCTGGTGGCAGTATTAAATCGAAGTCTGTCAGGCTCAGAGCTCAAACCATCCTCCTCATAAGTCACCCGAGACCCGACCATCTCGCTTTTAGAGCCAGGAGTGCAATTACCGCCGTCGACACTTGCTCAAAAAGACTAACCGCGACGAGGAACAAAAGGCTAAATTTAGAGATCATGGCGAGCACTATCGAAAACATCTAGTTCTAAGCTTCTTGTGTTTGTTTGCGTTGCTTTGAAGAATTTTTTTAAAAGCTGGAGAATGATTGAAATCGTGCGCCGCTCTTCAAAAAAAGGGGTACGGCTTGATTTCCAATGTCAAATTTACATGTTAATGCAGACAGTCTGGGCGCTGGGAGGAACCTTAGGGCTTCTCCATATTATAACCTCACACAGCGCGGAATAAAAAGTGCTTCATGAATTTTGATTCCGTGAAACGCGCACGACTTTTCCCACACTCCCAGAGGCTTCACCGTTTTATGCCAGACTTTACTTTAATAAGCGAGTACTCCACTTGGCTCTAATCTTGAATGAATGTTTATAGATTTGCTAGACAGCAGAATACTTCGAACAAAAAAAGAACACAAACCAAAAAGCACTTCAAGTTTTATTAGATTTGCTGTAGTTTAATCCCTAGAGGGGTTTGGTTCAAAGGAGGATAACAAACTCTCGTATTGCACCTCTAAGCAATAAACTGAGCTGTCGACAAGTGCTGCGCTAATGCTGAGGGTACAGTATTGATTAACTTTTCAAAATCTCTCGTGACGCCATGAAGGACAATTAAATAATTAGGTTTTGTCTGCAGTGGTGTCACAAGACATTAAAGAAGTTATTAACCAAGTGTTTAAAGAAGACATAAATCACACACCGATTTGGAGCATATGTATAAACATTGCTTATGTTTTACAACTTGGGAAACGGTGTCATAAAAGGTTTAATCCACATTTGTATAGTTGGATACAAATATAGATTAGATGTGGACACAGACAGAAGTGGATTTTCAAGCCTGAAGAGATCTACGGCGGGAAATCTACTGATAATCACCTGTAAATTATGGCAAATGATCATTTAATAGTCCTATTGATTTGGGTTTGTATCGGGCAGTTTAGCCTGAATCAAAGACGGCCTCATCTCCTGCTCTCTGCCGGCAGCCAGTCCCCAAATAAAGCTAAGATTTGTATCGCTCCATACATGCGGAAGGCACTCAGACCGCGGATCATTCGGAACAGACTTTATGACTTCTCTCACCTATAATTCAAATCGTTTTAGCAGAAGACGGCCATTTTCAGTGCAGTATTTCTTGATATATGTAATGTTTTCATACTTGGGGACGGCCCATGTGTTTCTCTGATTGATTCAGACGTGCTTCATGATGATACTTGACTACACGTCCCCCAACGGCACTCTATTGATAAGAATATGTCATGTTTTAAAAGCATTAAATAGATCAATTAGTTACTTAGGCATGTATTATCAAAGTAGTATGTTTAAAAATACATTCATAATTCATTCCAAACTCTTTACCTTTCTACAGTTGTGCTTGTACGTTTACATACCCTTTCATCTTTTAGTCATTTTTCATAGAATGTGAATGATAACATAAAAATCTTTTTTCCACTCACGGTTAGTGGTTGTGTGAAGCCATTTATTGCCAAAGAACTGAGTTTACTCTTTTGAAATCATAATGAAACAGAAACTACTCAAATATCCCTGATCAAACGTTTACATGACCTTCAACAACTGCCAGGAAAATAGTTCAGGAGCAAAGAAAAGCTCACTTCAGCTGAACTACAGGACACTCAAAATTGGACTCTCTGAAAAAATTGATGTTTGTTTCAAGATGCACAATATATAAAAACTTTTGATCAGGGACATTTGGCTAGTTTCTAGTTGAAAAGCGTAAACAAACAGGTTTTTGACAATAATTGGCTTCACTCAAACCACTAACCATGGGTGAAATAAAGGTTTTTATGTTATTATCATTCATATTCTATGAAATGCATAAGTTTCCATAAACTTTTGAGCACAACTGTATATGCTTGTTATGTAGACAACCTTTGGGGGACGCCCTGCAGTGCCTCTGGGGAACCACTGTTGTAAAGAATAGGAAAAGTGTGTAGTCTGGCTGGCCAAGCAAAATGAACCATGGAAATGAAATTTCACAAACTGTAAACACTGTATAGAATACTCCAAGTGGACCCTTGTATGAATGAAAAACTGCTGACCTTCACGCTAGCACACTGTAGCCATGGTTTAGGAAATTAAAAGCCTCTCCATTCATTATTAAAGGGCTATCTCTGACTATATTTTATTCTCGGGGTCAATTTTAAAAACCAAAGTGGATTACAGAGAGTTCATTAGTACAACTACTCGGTATTGCTTTCACCAGTGCCCCACATTAGCCCACTCCAGACACTTGTTAGTTTCAGAGGCTTTCTCCCCGAGGCTAAAATCACACACAGCGAGTCCAGATCAAAACCACACTCTACAGGCTGCTATCCCCCAGTACAGCTTAGGGCTACGCTCGCGATTCGCTCCGACTTCGTGGGCGGTTTAAGCCTCTCCGCGTTGTATCTGTGTTCAGACGATGGGGGCCTTGCTGCGCGGCGTGTGTAAAAGCGCCACAGTCAACAAAGCGTGGGGATCCTTTGGGCGAAAAACACGATTTCAGGGTTTTCTGAGGGGGAGGAGAGCTTGTCGGCTGCGTGTAGTTTGTTTGTATGTTTGTTTACACGGATTGGATGCAAGCAGCAGCGAGAGGCGAGACTGTTCAAAGTGCACGGAGTTCAATTATGGTTGAACTGTCGGTGGAAAGAACATCATTTAGTTTCTGAGGAAAAGAACAACACAGCTTTCCCACTGACAAGTCAAACAGGTGGAAATTGACTTTACATCCACTAGTTGACATTAATAAGGTGAACTGGTGTTTTGTTGCCGTATGCTTCCAAGGCAGGCCTGATGCCGAATTGAGGCAAGAATATGATAAGAAAATAAAGTACAGGTTTGGGTTTACTGGTGCTGCACCAGAGGCTGTTTGAATAAGACCGGGGAACATGTACAGTAAACAGAATAATACTAAGCTCCCACATGTGCCTCAAGATTGACACCACACTCTACAACCCCTCTCACGCCATACTGTCCAATCTTTTCTTTTCAAGTTCAGGGTTAAAAGTAACTGAAGGAATGCAATGTTAATTCAATAAATTAACTCAGAAAGCAAACCAAAAGCATTGACTTTATAATTAATCCGCCCTAGTCCTCAACAACAGTGCGTACCAATGCTGGGCTCAAACCAGCATCCCTCTGACTCCCAGACAAAATGCTTCACCTACTGCATGTCACAAGGTAAATACCTACTATAAAAGTGAATAATGTAATGCCTTGAGCCAGTTTTAACCCGTTAAGGACATTGTGGTTCTTTTTGTCCATTTGCCCTTTCTGCTAAAGGCGTGTTAGTGAGCTTTGTCCCACCTCTGGTTTGCTGAGGCTGGAGGAGACCAGGCAGCCCGAGCCCACGTCCAGGTCCCACTGCTTCCTGCCCTGATTATGCGGGTCCAGAGCCGAGATGCGCCCATCCAGGGTACTGATGATCACCAGGGTCCTGAGGGAAACACAAGAATATACTCATTATTCATTCATTACATTTGAAAAGGCAGATTTGACAAGGAACTGTGGTTAGCCTTCATTTTGTGTTTGGTCTATTGTGTATTTTCCCGATGACCAGTACGTAACCGAAATCTGGAGAAGTGTCAGGGCACTGCACGGTGGTCACCTAGTATTCAGTAGTGAAGGACGGATAAAACGCTGATCAAAACTCCCTGCAGGATCAATAAAGTGCGAGACCTTCAAGTCTGCGCCTGATAAAACATAAAACACCTGAACTGCTTACTAAATCCATGGACCAACTGGGACCAGGGCCGCACACAGGAGTTTAAGTTTTGAAAATCCTCTGACTGACTAATCGCCTAGCTGTCTGCTTGTCAAATTCAGTGACTCAAACTAAAACATTTATTTGAGAATTGTCTAATAAAACGTCTAACAAACAGGTGTTATAATGAGGCGACAATCCGTGCCATTCATTTCACCCGCTAGTGGACATTATATCACTCCTAATTGGTTTACAAACAACAGACATGGCAGTAAAAGGTGAAATTATGAGTGTTTATTGCTGCAGATGTTGTTCTTTCATTGGAGCGCCGTCTTCAATGAACAATGTGACCTTGAAGAGCGGCAAACAACACCTGTCCCACGACGAGTCCCACCTGACATCTGCTTTGTGCTGGAGGCAAACAAAGAAAGCATCTACTTAATTATTCTCCCCACCTTTCAAAATAAGAGCTCGGAGTGTAACTGATGGAAAGTCTCACAGTGATTGCTATTGATCTCTACAACATCAAAACTAAAACTGTCTGTTCAGTTCTGACACACACATGTTGTAAGATGAATTCAGAATTGGAATAAGTTGATAGTAGTTAGAAAAACTTGGTCAATACACCACTTGCTGAAGAGGTAATTTCTCAAAGAGCCCTGTCCCTGCAGCTACACCTGCACAACAAACACCTCGCAGGCTGTGTACACAGTTGTTATAGTCAAAATAAACTTGTATTTGTCACTGTTTTGTGGATGCATTACTTTTGTTTGCGCACCCATCTGGCAGCGCAGTTTGGTTAGAGCCACAAACAGATGGTCTCGGTGACAGAGAGCTCACCGGGGAATCGACACTGTTCTCACAAAGAAAACCACTCATTTAGATGTAACACTAACTCGACTTTAATTCTCGACTAAGTTCACATCAACGACAGTAGCTTGGATTAAACCAAATTACTGACCTACTGTACAACCGTTCTGACAACCAAGGCGTGAGAGTTTTTCCGTTTGAATTTTGATCAACAATTATTTGTCCGTAGGGAATCGCACGCCTCGAGAAGATGATCTAAAGAATGATTTTTTTTTAGAGTTATTGTAGGCTTAACCCTGATGCAAATGAGAGAGGATTTGTTGTGTGACATGAGAAGCAAAGTCGCTAATGAAGTAGGCAAATTGTGCACATTGATCATTCAGAATTTGCAAATGAGAAAAAAAAAAATATCTAAAAATACTACACATGAAGAGGGGGTTCCTTAGAAGATTAATAGACTTTGTGATTTTTCACCCATGAGACTAGACAAATAAATGATGGATTGTCAAGTTCACAAGTTGTTTTTGTTCAGCCTATTAATCTTGGGGCAAGAAAAAAAACTCTATGTGGGCGTTGAATCTCCCCTTTGAATCTTGCAGCATGTTTCTTCAAAAAGAGTATCCACTTCAGTTGCCGACGAAGCACAATTTGTTTAACAGTCGGTAAGTAACTTGCGGCGATGAGCAGCGGTTAAATAAATCAAGACATCTCGCCCCATTGCCGCATCGACTGTCAATCACCCACTTGTCGAGCCGAGCCCCCCCCCCCTCTCCTTCTCTGGTGCTATTGATCTGTATCAGTCCTGAGGAGATGTGTCAACACGGCTCTTAGCTTTACTTAACCAGCGGCGGGCACACGCTGTCTCCAAGCAGCCCCCAGACCTCGCGCGCTCGGCAGGGACGCGGCCCTCGTGGCCGTCCCTGCGCGGGCCTCTGGATGTGGGGTGATCCCTGGAGGACAACTAGAGCCAGCAGCTGTGTGGGGAGATGCTTGTTTGGCTCCTCTGATCCGTCCATCATCTGTTGTCATGACGGCTAGAGGCAGAAGCGGTGTCCTTCGCTCACCCCACAGTGTCTCTCTGCTCGGTCGGCAGCACCACTGGGACTTTCATTGGCTTTAATAACAGTGATGGACACAAACTAGGGCTCTGCATGCACCAGAGCGAGCCTTTCTTTCAGAGGTCACTGGGTTGTTTGCATGGGGAGTTGTTTTTTTCTACGCAATGCCCTTCAGAAAATGAACAGCATGAGATTGAGTACATCTACTTCGTCTTTGTTTTCTTCCTTATAACAGCATATTATGTTTGACTGAAAATAGAGAACCTGTTTAAAACCAGTCAAATTACTGCCCAATACTTTTAGTTTAGTCACCAGGATGTTTCATCTTTGTTGCCTTGTGATTAAGTATTTATGTCTTGAATTGACAAAATATTATGAAAAAACAAACAAAACACGCTTTTTTGGAGCCGATACGCGTGGAAGGAACCAGCAATTTGTTTTAAATGATATTAATATGCACTAGCCCAGCAGAATAAAGGCTTTTTAGAAAATGTAAATAGAGAATTCATGTTGAGGGAAGAGGGTGCCTTGTTTTTTTCTTGAATTTCTGTCCCCCAACACGAACACAAGAGCATCTTCCCCAAAAAAGCTATTTTTTAATGATGCGTCCCAAAACATTTACATTATTGTAATATTGCACTAAATTATGTATCACAATTATCAAGTCAGCAATTTTTTTCTCACTGTACAGCCCTAGATGGCTTAAAATTATATACAAAAGTTATTCTCATGAATGTACCTGATTCTGTAAACAAGCCTTTTACATTTTACATTTAAAAGTCCACAGTGAGATGCTCAAATTTGATTTATAGACACATTTTAATGTCAAGTCAGTATCTAATAACCCCTAAAGCTCCACATGACCCAGCCTTGGACCCTGCAGGTGAACTATCGAATAACTAAACCCCATTGATTGAACCTATTGAGCAGTGTTCCTGATGAAGAGCAGCAGTGTGTTCCAGGATGTTAAAGTCTTAAGACCGACTAAGCAGAGGATTGTTTCAGAGTCCAGATCAATACTAGGAAGCATTTCTAACTAATACATTTGTAAGAGAAAGTCAATTTAGCTGCGAAAGATAAATCACATGACAAACAAATGAATAAATGGATAACGTTTATTAAATTACAGGACCAACAGATAAATGTGATGCAAATACTCTTTCACTGCGAAAACATTTGTTGAAGAAAGTCAAGTTAACTGTGCAAGGCTTCCATAAAAATGCAAATGCTGTCTGTAAACAGTAATGAGCCGTGTGTCTTTCTACCCCATCAAAGCCCAGATAATCTCTGCAGATCTGCTCCAGGACACTTGTGCTGTGATTGCTAAGAACAACAGTTTTCCCAACACTGTCCCGCCAATGACAACAGCAGCACTAAACCGGGCTCTTTTTCTCTCTGCACGCACCTCTATTGGCTGCGGAGACCTGCCAAAAATATTAGGCTGATTGGTTGTTGCTAAGCAGTCTGACCCCGCCTCTCCCCGTGTCATGCCTTGAATGCCGACAAGTCCGCGAGCTCCAAGTTCAACTTCAGAGATAGAAGATTTATTGTAAGGCGAGATCAAAGGAGAGTAGAGGACCCTTTGTACTTGGAATAAAGGCTGTGGGGGCAGGGGCGTTTAACTCAACAACTTTATGTTACAAAAGGGGGGAAAAAGGATAGTTTAAACAAAAGCATTGCAACAAACACTCATCTCCAGGCAATTTGTTTTCGCAAAGTCTAGCCCCGAGATGCTACAGCTCCTGCCTGTCACCAAAAAGAGAGAACATGTTGCTGGAGGGGCTTTTCTGCTGACTAGGAGTAAAAAGTATTAAGATGTTGAAGATTTAAAAATAGTGAAAGGGTTAGGCGCAGTGAGCTGTCAAGAGCAAAAGGACTGCTTGTCAAAGTGTCATAACACCAGTAAGAGTTTCTTCAATCATCTGCGATAGAGGAGCAAGGCGCCAATTAGCTTTGCTCTCGCCAAACCCCCACAGAGGCACACGGCACATGCACAAAACATGCCCCATTGAAAGAAACAGCCGCGATGTTTACACAACTCCAGTCTCTAAGGAGCGGGATGCAAGCCTGTCGAACCAATCGCGTCAGAAGCATCCGTCGAGTGACCAACCGGAGCGTTGTTTTCCTCCGCAGTCGCCCAATGGGAAGCGAGCGCCACGGCGTTCGGGCCAATGGCGAGGAGGGAAGGTCTGTAACCATGCAACAGCGGTGCTCTGCTGCGGCTCACAACAAAAATACGAGAGCATGGGGAGCACGTGGAGGAAGTTATGGCTGCAGCAAAAGAGAGGGAGAAGAGGAGGAGAGGGAAAGGGAGAGAGATGGAGAGGGGGAGAGATAAAGGGAGGGAGCGAGAGTGATGTAGAGAGAGAGGGAAAGATAGGGGGAGAGGGAGGGGGAGGGAGCGGAGGAGAGGGAAAGGGAGAGATGGAGAGGGAGTGAAAGTGATGTAGAGAGAGAGAGGGAACGAGAGAGGGAGAGGAGGAGAGGGACCGGGAGAGAGATGGAGAGATAAAGGGAGGGAGCGAGAGTGATGTAGAGAGAGAGAGAGAGGGGAAGAGAGAGGGAGAGGAGGAGGGAAAGGGAGGGACATGGAGAGCGAGAGATACAGGGAGGAAGCGAGAATGAAAAGTAGAGAGGGGGAGAGAGAGGAGAGAGAAAGGGAGAGACGGAGAGGGAACGGGAGAGATATGGAGAGCGAGAGCGATAAAGGGAGGAAGCGAGAGCGAGATGCAGTGAGGGAGAGAGGGAGCCGCGCCCTGCTCCAGTGCTGCAACATGTGCAGTTTTATCCAGGGGGAGGGGTCTGGGGTGGGTTCAGGTCTGGGGAAGAGACGGAGAAAGGTCTGAGCAGCAAATGCAGCGCAATGTGAGAAAGTTTTTTGACAGTAACAACTACTGTAAAAGAGGATTATGTTCAAAATTACAAGGATATTATCTAAAATATTTCTGACAGCAGCAAAGGGCAATTCAAGAATCTTGACTTTGACTCAACATTCCAAAACTAGGCAGGATTTAGTGGAACAATTCATGTTATTCCTTTGTTTTGTTGCACAACTATAACAGTTGAATAAACTTACTATAATTATTTTATTGCTTTGGTGAGTTTTGGCACACAATGCTATTATTTTTTTAACAAATAGAAAAAGACACTTAAAAAACGATTCTAAACCAAACATAACATAAAATATCACAGCACAATCTAAATGTTTCAGATGATTATCGGTGTCCTTCATTGCAGACTTGAGTGTTTAAGCAGTGACCTCTCATCCAGGTCACTGCTGCAGAGGCGAAGGGTGTGGTTTGGGATAAAAACCCAGGACATGTGAAAGTGCTGGGTCCCGTCTCCTGCTAAACTGCAGCAGCGCACATCGCACGTGGCTAAATACAAACTCTATGGCGCCACTCTCCTGCCGTCCCATTGGCCGACAGGAGGCTGAGAGGCTGCGATGTGATTGGTTGTTGCCAAGCAGTGAGGGAGCCGTGCAGGAGGGAAAACAAGACAGCATGGTCCGGCTATAACTCCTCAACCAGCAAAGTCTTTACTCTTTTTTTCTACCCCAGTCTACAGCCTTCTTCTGCCAAAGCCCCACCCAAACTGCAGTGTGGCTCCCCTGGACGCCACCGAAATAACCACTGACCTACAAAAACTCTGCAGCCGTCATCAATCATCACCAAAACTACACCGTGTTTATGACAAACTCGGTAAACTGAACAATGGAAGAGCATTACATCAACAAAATATATACCACACCTTACAAAACTGTGGAAAACAAAAAGGCATAGAGATAGTGTGTGGTTTTATTTAATAAGCCAAAGAAAAATGCCTGGTTTTAGCAAAGTGTGAAGTTCCCAATGGGACTTTCTGTCACATCTCAGACGGTTATTTTGAGGACACGGTCTATTAATAAAGATCGCAGCATAGTAGCAAGGAACTGGCACAGAAAAATGCAAGAAAAAAGTATTGAGGAAGAAGGTGAACTCTCTACTCTGCCAAAAAAAAGTGTCCCAGAAACAAAGTAGTATTTTTTGTTTAAGTCTGAGCTTTGAAAGAATGGGTGGAGCTATGTCAGGGTATGACTGAAAAACAACACTATGATTAATTATATCCCCAAGATATCTCTATGATTAAATGTAATAAAATAGGAGCAACTAATTTAACTATAATAAGGACTACACAGTAAAAACATGGTAATATGGGTTTTGCCAAGGAAAAAAGTTAAATGTTCAATTGTATTTGATCTGTTATGGTGTGAACCTCATCTTTACCATGAATTCATTTAAAAAAACACTTTAAAGTTTCTTCTTCTGCTTGATTTTCTATGTACTGTTCACCTTTTCCACATTGTTCCCTGTATCTTCCCTCTTCACTGTCCTCATCGCCTCCAGAGTTCACCGGCACTGTGCCTGCGTCTCGTTGCACTCACTGTGGTTTTGTGGGGCAGTGCGGCTGGACCCTTGTGCCCGACTCAAAAGCCTGAGCCCGGGACCCCTCGCTGTGACGGCATTGGTCAAGGAGTCGGCAGCTCGAGCGAGTGGCTGTTGCTAAGCAGTGGCTGTGGGAGCGAACGCAGCCCCGAAGAAGAAGAAGTAGAAGTAGAAGAAGACATAAGGCCTGAGGGGAGTGAGGGGGGGAGGGACGAGGGGGCGAAGGGAGGAGGGGGGAGTTCAAACATCACGACTCTCACCTCCGAGTGTCCCCCCCAGGGCCAGACGCACTCTACAAACCTGCGTGTTTCATATCTGTGAGGACGCAGAGGGGAGACCCAAGTGCTAAAGTAAAAGTTCAGTCAAAACCTTCAGTGAACCTGCTGCACCGTCTGGAGCAGAAAACACACTCTATTTTAAGATGATAGTTTTTAATCAACTTTTTCTTTAATGAAAGCAATGTATTTATTGTTTAAAGGAATATGAATAATGTTGCTTATAGTTATATATTTCATAGAATATGAATGATAACACAAAATGCTTTATTTCACTCATGGTTAGTTAAAAAACCTGTTTGTTTACGCTTTTCAACTAGAACTAGCCAAATGTCCCTGATTAAAAGTTTACATATTGTGTATCTTGAAACAAACACACATTTTTTCAGAGTCCAATTTTGTCACAGAGTCCTGTATTTCAGCTGAAGTGAGTTTTTCTTTGCTCCTCAACAATTTTCCTGGCAGTTGTTGAAGGTCATGCAAACGTTAGATCAGGGACATTTGAGTAGTTTCTGTTTCATTACGATTTCAAAAGAGTAAACTCAGTTCTTTGACAATATGGCTTCACAGAACCACTAACTATGAGTGGAAAAAAAGATTTTTGTTTTATCATTCATATTCTATGAAAAATGGCCAAAAGATTAAAAGTGTATGTAAACTTTTGGCCACAACTGTAACGTTTTTAGAGGGACCTTAATACATTTTCTTTCTTTGGATTGAAAAGTTACTTTAGTCT
>OMNZ01021668.1:0-14826 GCA_900303255.1 Lesueurigobius sanzi | reverse complement strand
ACCCCCAGTGCAGCTGAAGCTCTGGATCTGAGGAAGCCGTCTGTTCCCTGTACGACCGCAGCAGGAGCATGGTTCTCATTATTCATATTCAATGAAAAATGGCCAAAAGATTAAAAGTGTATGTAAACTTTTGGCCACAACTGTACACATTTTGGAAAGGTATGCTAAAAATTGTATGCATTAAGAGCATTGCAAAAACATAGGCAGACAAAGATGTACAAACATTCTACCACACTGGTTCTCGAAGAATGAACTTGTAATATTAATTTATGTATAATTTTATTTATTGCATTGTCACCATTTTCTTTTAAATTATTGTGATTTTTTATCATCAGGGGAGAACTTTGAATGCATAAGGGGGGCCATGACATTCTCAAGTTTGGGAATGACTTGTAACATTTTTATACGTATGTAACGCTCGGAACCAATATTGAGAAAATGTCAAAGCCAGTGTCCAAACTCACACCGAAATGGCAAAGACTGAATGGGACGAAATCCTGGAAAGGTTTAAAATACTGAAATATTGAAAGTCCCATGCAAACATTTATTATACTGCTGCAACACACAACAAAAACAAAACTATATGTCTGAAACTACCTAGATAGCAATATGGCAAACCTTCTGCCAGAGTATACAGTGTTTACAGTGAGCTGAGCTGAGATCCACCTGACGCCGTTTGAAGTGTGAAAACAGCACACACTCAGGATTCGCTGAGGTTTCAGTTTTGGCAAAATAGAAAAAGCCACGGATTTGGAGTCTTTTTTGGGGGGTTAAACAAGGAGCAGATATTCCAGTCTCAATGTTTACGTGCAGGTTGTACTGAATTTGAAATATTTAACCCTCATGTCTTTTACTTCTTATTCTACGTGTTTGATAGCTTTAATTGGTCAAGCAAAGCAGGACTCTCATCTGGTAATTAGAAGACCAAATTGTATATTATTACTGAAAGCTTAAAAGTATCCAATAATTCAATAATTTCATGCGTCCTATGACAAAAAGTGAAGTGTTTTCCAAGTGTGAAGTGCGGTTTGTGTCACAGATGTAAACAATGGGACGTATAGATGTCATGGAGAGGTGACAGGCATCACCCACAGAACAGCAGCAGCCGCTCACGTCTCAAAACAACTCGCGATCAAAGGCAAACTACTGCAATATTTATAGGCTGTTTGTCATCCAACACAGCGCAAACACCACACGAGAGGCGGCGACAGAGAGGAGTTCAAAACACACCTGCAGACCGTCCAAGAGGAGATGAGATTGAAAACAAAAATGACTTTAAAAATTAACCAACGCAAGCTCGAATTTGCATGAAAACGGTCCCAATGTCATACAAGTTAAGTAGTGGGAGAAGCGAGGGGTGATGATCTTGTCCGAAAGTGGCACTTGTTATCTCCGATGGGTAGTGTTTGACTTGGAATGAGCCCTGGCCCTGGGGGAGGCACCGAAAGGTCAGTGGACGGAGGTGATGTGTGTATTAAGAAGCCCGGTCTAATTAATGCAGCACATTACAGACCCAGACCCTCGCACCGCGTCGGCTTTTTGTGGGAAGAGAATGCAAAATGAGATGTCACAACTGCTCCGACCAGGTGACCGCTTTCACACACTCCATACACAAGGTAATTTACAAATCATTAGCTAGAACAGAACTTAGATAAAAGTCGAAGATTTGCAGGAGATGGCATTTCATTCGCCAGTGCCACAATCACTATGAGAAACACTAACAAAATATCTATATTTGTTGTACAGTATATTACTTGGCAAACAATGCTAATGGTAATAGACTACCTTCACTCAGCAGTTCAGATGAGGTGAAAAGAGCCCTAAGCAGAGAGACCTCAAATCTAAAAGTTACATAAAAGCTTTCAAAAGACGTAACTCTGCAACCAAGTGATTACAAATTCAATAAAATACACATAAGAGATCGTCTGAGCCTGACTTTTCATGTAAAATGACTTTCTTTGCTGATTCGCCCAAAACTTCAGGGTCTTGTGAGATCAGCGTTGAACAATGACACAAGCTTTCTTGCGTACTGGGACCAAAGATGGGCTTACCTTTCCAACCAGGAGAAGGACTTTGAAAATGTATCTCTCTTCTCATTTCGCAAACTTACAGATCATCACTTTAAGGTCAATTGCTTTGTTTTTCATCAATAGGTGGGTGAAGTGTCATGAATACAATGACATTATGTATCGGGGGGATGAGGACTCTAACAGTCGACCTTTTGAATCCATGGATCCATGTACGAATCGATTGGTCCAGCCACTGAGCCACCGTCGCCCCAAACATCGGGCGTTCAAGGTGGTACTGTGCGGCTCCATCCATAACCTTAATTAAGCCTCGTGTAAATAGCAAAGATAACCGAGTGTCATTTTGTTTTCTTCGCAACGCTGACACAGGGGTCCTCTGTTGTCATTGAGAAGAGAAAAAAAGGCAGACCCAGACGGAGCAGCACCTGCTTAAGGTCACACAGAAAGAAGTTTTTGTAATGTAAGCAGGTTATCAGTGCTGAAAAGCTGACTCGATAACTGTCTGACCCAAAAGACACAACCAACTACTTCACTACTTCAATACTTCCAATATCTTTATGCGCAATATGGGTTTGACGTTTAAACAAAAGAAAAAACTATGAAACTCTAGATTTTTTTTTATTGAGCAAAGACATTGAAAAGCATCAAAAGAATTGTTCAAAGATCATTAACCAGCTACAAAGCCACAATTTTAGCTTCAATCAACCGTATTATTTTCCGCTAAAAAAACTTTCTCTTGTCCTATTGGGTCTGGTCTGCGGGGAGACGATGAGCTTCAGATCTTGTGACATTTGTAAAGTTCAATGGCAAGTCTCGGGAGGAGTCTGGGGTGGAAACGGTCTGGAGCAGAGGAAACACGCGGGGGACGGGGCTCAAAGACGCAGCACGTACAGCATGCACGAGGGATGTACGGTATGGAGGGGAAGATGCTACAAGTGCGCGATACACACCGCTTCATGTTTTATACCGAGGACAAATGAAGTGCCATTCAAGCCCCTTTGTTGTTTTAGCCGCAACAGCTTGTAAATCAATTATTCACCAGTTAGCTACTTGGCCTTGATATAACCCTGTTAGCCCTAAACAAACTAGCATTATTTGATTACGTCGTCATGAATCTATAGCGATGTCCCGTTATGCATTAGTACGAGTCTGATCTCTGCGGAATAAAGACGGAGATGTAGGGATCTGGCTGGTTAATAATGAAAAAACACTCGGGAGAGGACGTATAGACGGAGAGAATTAATAAGAGATGCCATAAGAGATGCCATGTAAAATGTATGTAATAATAGATCAAGGGGAATGGCTGAAGTAGCTGGGATTCTCTACCAACAAAGTGAAGATTGTCTCATATAGTGGGTCAGCTTTATTGAAATGGTGTTGAAAAGAAAGAGGGGATCTAATAAAAGGTGATATATCAACATTAAGAACCCACTATTCCATAAAAAAAATCCTACAAAAGAGCCTCTTGATTGTGATAAATAAACAATAAAGTTATTACTGTGTAAAGTTAGAACTGTATCCATCAAACGAGATACAAAAACAAAAGTAGAAAGTCATCTACTGCTGACGACTCTCTTTAATTACTTGTCAAAAGTGGAGCTAAATGCAATATACAGTATGTTGATTGAACAATGAATAATAGCCATTTAGGTAATGAGGAAACATTTTACACAAGCACTGCCTTGGTTTTCAATCTTGCATCAAAAGAAAAGTTGTGTTATGGTAAAATGACGGCAAAAAAGCTGTCAAACTTTGCTGCACCGTAGGTGGCTCGGAAATATAAATGGCTTGCTTCCGGGTTAGAAGCAGCCAATCCCGGATTAAGACATTTGGTTCATAAATAATAGATTTTTATTATTTGTATGGGAATACTCAAATCAAACGGGAGGTTAAATTGTCACTGCATTATTCAACAATCTGCAAATGAAAGCTTAGAAGATAATAAAAAAGGCAGTAATTGGAACATTATGTTGAAAGCA
Organism: Lesueurigobius sanzi; assembly: GCA_900303255.1. NCBI lineage: Eukaryota > Metazoa > Chordata > Actinopteri > Gobiiformes > Gobiidae > Lesueurigobius > Lesueurigobius sanzi. Next base: position 10,820 of record OMNZ01021668.1, on the reverse strand, counting down.
GTGTGATTTCAGACGTAGGTGTCTGCTCCGAACATGGTGAAGTGGGTTTTGGTGTATAGGGGTGCGAGAGGCAGGTTGGAGGCACAGGAGTTTAGTGGCACAGCAGGGAGTCGGGGAATAGTGTGCTTCTGTGAGGAGACATTCAGCTAATTATACTTTCAATTTCCTCTGTTGCAGCAGATGACAGTCAGGGGCCAATCCACAGCCCTTTACTGCTATGCTACAGTCAACTTGTGCAAAAAATAAAAAAGTATTTTCTCGTGCTCTTCCCCTTAACAAATTGTAACACCGGAATTATATCTTTAGCAGAGTTTAATTCTTGTTAAGTGCATATTTGGTCAAATAGTAAAAATAAAAATCCAATTGTTGCAAAGTCCCAACCTTTCAGTGCAATTGGGAACAGGTTACTTCCAAAACAGTCTGTGATACTACCCAGTACTGCCACATGATGTGCTAGTGAACCATTCCCAAAGTCCAGGGCTTTGTGATTCCTTTATCAGCCAAGAGGGTACAATAACTCATACCATTCAATAGACACATAAAATCACAGCAAAGACTGTACGGTAAATAAGTTTTAACAAATACATCTGTGAGGCACGGTGGTGCAGCTGTTGGCTCTCGTGCCTCACAGCAAGAAGGTCCGGGGTTCTATTCCCGGGCCAGGCGGGGCTTTTCTGTGTGAAGTTAGTATGTTCTCCCCGTGTCTGTGTAGGTTTTCCTCCGGATGATCTAAATATGTACAATAGGATCCTCTCTGGGGCCATGACACCCCTGAAAAAGAGATTCTTAATTTCAATGGGATTTTCCTGGTTAAATAAAGGTTGAATAAATAAATAAATCTAAAGTATCTTTCAAACCCAGCATTTTTAAATGTAATGTCCCCGGACCCCACTTTGGGAACCATTGCACTACAGTCTTAAAAGTTTTTTGTTTTTTTTATCCTAGCTAGGTTTCAGAGTTTCACCTCTCATCCAAAAGGCTTGTCAATTCTAGAAAACTTGTAAGGCTTTCATTTTCTTAAAACCAACTCAGAACAAAGATTTAACAAACAGGTTTAACTAAGAACCTAAACTTGAAAGCACAAAAGGTGCACTTCTGCATTCCAGCGCATTTTGCAATCAACTCATTACTAACAATAGTTACCCCCCCCCCATTATGAGTTAGTCATCATTCGGAGTAACCAAGAATGATAATTAGAATGATGAGTACATAATTTTGACTGCAGTTTAATTGATTTTCAACAGAAAATCACCAAAAATGATCAAAGTCTTGCAACACTCAAAGTGTAAAACATAACAGAAACAACAGCCATTATTTATTTTTCCACAAAGTTGAAGGAAACTTTAGAAAAATGGTTAAAAGAAAGCGGATCCCAAGTTTTCAATGTTTTATCAGCAGGTTATAGAGATCGAACCAGCTCTTCAAAAGCTTAGACACGAACAATGATTTCTATTTTATGACAAGTTTTGAGAGCCCGCAGACAGAGAGGTTGTAAAACTACACAGAGAATATTTTATTATGGGCTTTCAATCAGCCAAGACATGCCGCAGATATAAAAAAGGCTTCATAGAGTCGAGGAAACAAGGCATACATGATAGAGAGAAAGAGCGCTGCTGTGCCAAACATCTGAGGTGGGCGTCAGACACACTGTTTACCAGGACGACCAATCAATGCCCAACCCACTGCGCCAAGGTGGGACATGGAGATTTAAAAGAAGAGACTTCAGTCCAACAGCTTCAGGCAGACTTCACCGTGTATACAGTATGTGAACAAACTGTTTTTGGGAAGTTCCCAATTCTATAGGTAGACAATCTATGAACAACAGGCATCAATGCTTTTACAATAACATCCCAAATTTTCAAGCAAACATTAGAATCAAATGGGAAAATTGCTTCAGTGTCTCACAAAACATAAGAGCTTAATACAGATGTGGCACAAAATGAGACTCCTCTTATCTTAAGATTGAAACTTTTATAATATCAAATCACCAGCTGGCCAGAACCGAGTTTGATGTTTTGTATTGTGAGCGACAACACTGCGACACGCTGAAAAAGAGCTTTATTTCCTATCGGTGAGTCACTGTCACCAGATTACCAGAGCATCCAGCCCTGGATACAGTTACACCGGCTAATTCCCTACTTCATTTTAGGTGACAAACCCCCACCCTTAGCACCTTTTGTGATTTATAGGCAATTCCCAATAGACACGTCTTCCCAGGTGCAAAACACACTGGTATAAAAATAGCCATAACCAAACCGGATTGTTCATTTTTTAAGATTTGGTTTGTCATTTTACCAATGCTCTACTGTATGTTTGAACTTACAGCCTGATTAGTACAAGGATTTAAGAGGAGTGTTAATGTACACAAATCTACAGATAAATGAACTTGACAACAGTAAAGTAAGCTTATCATGTGTGATGCATGTTTTATGGCAGTGTCTATAGTTATGCAATATTTTCCCAGGAAAAAAAAAAAACATACCTCCACTAAGCTATCGCCATTCACCAAGACAGATTCACATACAGTAAATTCTCCCCGCAGAGCAATTCAACTTGAGAGCAGGAAGTTAATGTCAGCTTTACAAGACACTGCAGTTAAATAAAAGTTAATGGAGGTTAGGTTAACAGGCTTGTGCTTATAACAATAAACAGAGAGGCCCCAATAGCCTATAAACACTGTTACCCCATGAAAGCTCATCTAGCAGATCATGTTGTTATGCAGTCCTAACTTGAATGACCAAATCCAATCACTGGAGGCGAAGAACTTTCTGGACAATGCGTGTGGTGCGCTGCAGGAGGCAGGGGGTTGTGCCTGTACATGTCCAGCCGGGCATCACTTGTGCAGCTGATGCCACATACACAAAAAGGACAATTTATGTGACCCCCTTTGACTCTCACCTCATAAATCGTTAATGAGTATGAATTTGTTTGCGGGTTTGACAGTCCCTTCACATGTCAAGTTAAAGCCAAGACTGGAGATAAGAGAATAATACAAAATGCCTGATGAGCAGTGGAGAAGAGATGACAACATGCACACGTCATTTATCTGCAAACTTAAAGCTACAGTAAATATGCAATTGCTAATTTTAGTCAAATCCTGCAAATTACTCGTGGTTTAAACAGTATTGTAAGTCCTGTTGATAGACTTTACACTACTAGTTTAAATTGCACCTGTCAGGCCACACTTTTTGAACACTTCCTAGGGTGATTTTCCACGTACCTTGTGGGCTGCACGTTGCTGCTGTTGTCCGCGCTCGAGTCCTCAGTTTCGCCAGCCGAGGAGCCCAGGTCGTCGTCCTCCACGGTCACATCTCCTCCGGACACCGGGGCATCGCTACCGCCCTCTCCCCAGCCTCTCTCCCGTCGCTGCTGCTGCTGTTCCATGGCTCTCACCCCATGTTCCCCCGCAGCAGAGGAGGGTGCAGAGGATGGCAGCTCCGTACCGACAGTGGTGGTGGTGGTGGAGCCCTGAGCAAGCGACGTGCAGAGTCCGATGAGAGGCTTGAGCAGTAGCAACAAGAGCACCAGGGAAATGCTCACGTTTCCAAAGTGAAGCCCCCTTTCCATTTGTAAGACTGGCACATTAGTGACAGATGAGATTCACATGCCACGGGTCCACTGAAATTTGACATAAAAAACTAAAGTGAAAAAATAGACAATCTATCTATAAGAAAAAAAACGGCGTGTCCTGCAAAAACGCCCTTTCAAAGTCAGCTTTAAGTAAACATAAACAGCCACTGGGACACCATGTTATTCCCTTTATACTTGCCTCTAGACTTGCCGTGGTAACCCTAAAGCCCGCCCCGTTTCTAAACCGGGATTGGGTGGATAAAACTCAGCACAGGTTAAAAAATTACAGTAAAACTTCTCATTGTACAGTCTCACGTCAATCACGGACACTCGCTTACTAAGCACAAGGCGATTGCACAAGCGAACTGTCTGTCAAAAAGGCGGGACTCGCGGGATCATGCCTCCCAAACAGTGACGACGATTGGTCCGTGCGGCTGTCGGTCAAGTACACGCATGCGCATTGACGGCCACAGCGCATCCAAAGCAAAAGGTGACGCAAAAATGTCCCCGATGGCGTTTCCAAATGTTGCGCCGCGATTGGAGGCTTATAAGCGTTCCGGCCAATAGGAACAAGGCTAAAGTTGTAGAGCCGTGTGATTGGCTCAAAATCAACTCAGCTGAGTAAACGCAGCACGGAGATTGGTCAAGAGAGCTGTCATTCATGAGGAGTTGTCAAGAGAAAGTTGACATGAAAACACCAACGTGGCTGTATTTGAGCGGCACATTTCCTCATCACGAGTTAGAGCCTTTTTTCACTTTCGGGTAAACAAACCAAAAGGATATGACATAACATCGCCTGACACTAAAATGTGGATGTTAAAAATAAATTTAAAAAAAAAATGTTTAGTTGTCAACACTTGTGGTGGGAAAATACCATGCGACATGTACAAATGATGATAATGCCGTGCAAGTATAGTCACTATTAAATATGCATGCTTACCAGATAGATTAGACACATTAACACAAAGTTAATTGCATTGTTATAGAGCAGCTATAGGTAAACGAAATACAGTGAACTTATGGTGCAACATATCATTCCTAATGGGGGAAAACCGACAATATACCACTCTTTGCTGCAATCGCTAAAATATAACTTGCCAACTTTCTGTACACTATATAAGGGTATTCAAGGTGTTTTTGTGTGCGCTAAGCTTATGGTCTCTACCAGCTGATTTCTGCCCGATTTCTAGCGCCCTCAAGTGACAAACTGTAATATTACAATGCTACAGTATAGGTTTGAGAGATTGCAAATAAAACAAGTAGGCAATTAGTTATGCATGGTCCTGTATTGATGGTCAAAGAAACGTGAAGTGCTTTCACAGTAGAGTTGAAATCACAGTCATATTGGCAAATCATACAGAAGGAATGCTGGTGAAAAACAATACGGGCGTATGAAAGTAATCACAGTGACAACAAAAAGTTCATCAATATTTTTCAGAGCCCCAAGACACCCATTGTGTACAGTACACGGTTAGACAAACTGACTGAAAATACCACAAAAAGAATACATCACAACAAGCAGAACTAGAAAAATAAACCTGTGCAAACTTTCAGATTGTGAACTTGACATAGTTTTCCATGTGGCTTAATTTATGATTACCTTCTGACGTTATACACACACAAGTCTTAGGCATCTGTGTGAGGTTAAGAGAACATACTAGTGTTTGGTTTATAACATTGAAAAACAGAGGGCACAAGACTTTAGTTGCCATGTAATACAAAAGCACCAAAACATGATGAGAGGCATTTAAAAAAAAAAATTCAGATGTTAGATTTGAAGGTGTTAAAGACACAAATACACTTCAATATGTAGTAATTCCACTACAGTACACGCATGTTTGCTCAGCTCCACTCTGCTCCGGATGACTGCGAAAATCAAGATACTACACCCGCTTTCAGTCTGCTTAGCTCCTCTCCATCGGACTGCCGATCTCTGAGCAGCTCAAAGAAATCATGCACAAATAAAATAACAATTTAGAAGCAGAAAAGCTGAGAGAGGAGCAAACACACGTGATGTAGAATCTGGTCGTAACTTGTAGAAGCTAAAGTGCAGCATTACAATTTCATGTTGAAACTTTATACTCTGCTGAAAATGCAACGGAGAAACAAAAATAAACTGTTGAAAGAAAAACATTGTTGATTGCAGTACCACCAACAGCAATTAATACTGTATGGTTACTTTCATATCAATTATATTTCAATAAACATTTAAAAATATTGTTGTACAACTGCAATTTTGATTAAAGGCACACCATGGGTCTGCAAACGGTATTGCAATTTTAATCATAAGCATTAAGCAAGTATGGTTACTTTAATTTGATTGCAAAAATAAATGCTTGATTGAATTTATCAGGCACTTGCTAAACATATTTCCATGTTCATGTGTGGATTTGTCCTTCTATTTAAGTTGGGGGCTTTGCCTGGGCATGTTTTGGAGTTTAAATAAAAAGGAAAGGTCACTTAAGGAAGAGGAGTAATGACTCAGGCAAACCGATCAGAGCACCGTAGCATCCCGCATCTTAACACTGCCATCCTCCATTCCAAAGTACGCCCGCTCAGCCATGCCCACGAACAGACCTGTCTCTACAACACCTAGTGAAGAAACAAACAGGACACTTCTTTTAAAAAGCAAACAAACAATGCAATTCCTTATTATATTAAATAGTAAAACCAGACCGAGACCACACGATTATTGAACTAACAGGTCGCCAGAGGTGGACATACAAGATGCACTTATGAGCAAAAACATGAGCACAGAAAACCTTCTCCATTTTAAGTGCATTTTGTTCATACACAGTGCATTTCTCCTGTCACTGGCATCAGCATCACTGTATGTAGCCACCAAAACGAAGCAGCTGAAACTAGAGCGATCTCAGGCCAACCCATAAAGCGCTCCAACATGTGTGAAAATGCCCTGGATCAAGACACATGCATACCAAAAGTAAATAAATGTGTTTATAATGTAGCTTCTCACCTGGAATCATCTTGATAGCAGTGTTTACTTCCTTCCAGTTTTGAGCCTGTCCAAATTTCCAGTCCAGGATAAAGTTACTGTTGTCGGTCACAACCGGACCCTGCCAGACAGACATGTAGCATAATATTGCATCGGTTTCCAATAATGGCACCATCTAGTGGCATGTTGGTGGCAGTGCAAACAAATGTATTTTGTCAATCCAATTGTGAAAATGTGTAATTGACTAATTACCTAATTTGTTATTACAAATGCCTTAATAATTAATCATTAAATATAGATTTTTGTCCCCCTTTTCTTTTTTTTTTTTTTCAAGAAATTGCTTCTTCCTCAAAGAGCAGTGACAGGCTTTACACCCTAAAAAGAGGTTGGTCAAGTGCTTTTCCTATATTCCACCAGTCAAAAGTTTGGGATCCCTTATTTATGTATGGAATCTTCTCACTGAAGATAATCACTTACGAATGAACATATATGGAATGATTTAAAACTCAGAGACTGGCTGGTTGCTCTATAATGTTCAGGTGTAGAAAAAATAGTAAAGGGTGTTCTTGGAACAAAAGGGATCAAAGTTGACCACAAAAAACTGCAAATCCAGGTACTCCAATAAAATATGAGCAGCATGAGGAAAGTACTTAAAAGGCCTTTATTTAGATGTTTCTACCAACATGTTTTGACCCAACTAGATCATCAGCCCCGATGAAGACCTAGTTGGGTCGAAACATTTTGGCTAGGCCATCTAAATAAAGGTCTTTTAAGTACTTTCCTCGTGCTGCTCATATTGGAGTACCTGGATCTGCAGTTTTTTGTGGAAAAAATATATGGATGATGTTTTAAACCAAAAAACGGTTGAAATAGATTCTTAATGCTTTAATGATTGCTTTGTACACAATTGGCATTTTCTCAATGAGCTTCACAATGTAGTCACTAGAAATGGTTTTCACTTCACTGATAAAAACCATTCCAGGTGACAGAATGAGAATCTAAAATCCTGTATACGTATATACATGTAATTTCACACTTATTTGTTTCCTACATAATTCCATGTGCTCATTCATAGTTTAATGCATTTACTGAGAATCATACAACATAAATAGTGTTGGAAATAAAGAAAAACCAATACACAAAAAGTTTTCCAAACCTTTGACCGGTAGTGTAGTAATCTTTAGTAAATCCAGTGTCAAGATGACTACGGGTGTGACAACAGATTTGCTTTGTTGTATTGTGACATGGATTTTGTAACAATGTTTTGTGCTTATAAGGAACTGCAGTTGTATCACTTACTGCTTTACTGACAGCCATTCGTAGGTTCACCTCGCCCCCAAAACATCTAGCAATCATCCTTGAGATAGGGATGTACGCCATGGGGATGACCTCAATGGGAACGCCCTTTTTCCACTGTTCACCCAGAGCTTTTGAGTCCTTCCTTTGGAGAAAGAATAAAACAAACAATTATAAAATGACAGTACAGGTAACACAGAGGAGGATTCGGTTTACCCCTGACCTGAAGTCTGCAATAACCACAAAATGTTTTGCACAGCCAGCCACAATCTTCTCCTGAGTCAAGCAGCCTCTGTGACGCAGAGAAAAAAACATGAAGACCAAAATGTCAAAGGGCAAAGTCTGAATTATCTCAAATAAACTCACCCTCCACCTTTGATCAGAGTAAGATCAGCATCCACTTCGTCTGCCCCATCAATTGCCACATCGAGCTGCAACAGAGAGGGAGATGATAAAAGTGCACTGAGAATAGTCATAGCAGTACATTTTGGAGCTAATTTAATGTATAGTTTAATCGCAAACAAGGAAAACATAATCCAACAAGATGCAAGGTGCCAGTGCATCAATACTAGATGTCCTTCATACCTCTGGATGCCGGTCCAGATCCGACAGAGTGAGGCCATGCTGCAAAATCAATTGCCGAGCCTGTGCCAAGAAAAGACAATTAGAAAATGAATAAATCAACTTTTTAACACAAACACACACAAGAAATTCTTAAATGCCATGTTGCAATTAACGTCGTGTGATATTCAAGCACACCTGAAAAGACGTGGGGACACATATAATATTCAACTTCTCTTGGCGCACTCTGTCCGCTGTCCGTTAAAACACACAAAGTATTCAGCAGTCATCCACAAGAAATGACAATAATAATTTACTGGCATGAAACTTACTTACCCAGTCTGTCAACAGCATAGACAATGGTTGAGCCACTGCCCACTCCAACCACCTGGTTATTCTGTAATAGACACACATTTCTCAGAGTGGTGTGACTTTTGGAAAACAGGAGGTGCCAAATTCAGTAGTTCAAGGGCCTATACCTGATTTTTTTTTTTATTGCCAATATAAACGAGGAACTAAATAGAACAAACACATTTCAAAACACCTAATTTCTTCATACAGATGAGTTAAAAAGTGCATTTCATAACTTGCGGTGGTCACTTTTAAGGGTCACTCACAGAAATGCAAGAAAAGTAGCCTGCGAACTCCATTAACTACTAGGGAAAAAAATCAGGTATAGTGCCTCTAAGGTCAGCTGATTTAATGTTATCATTCAGGAATCTTGGGAATCTATATTTTTATACGCTTGCATGATGCATCAAAATTTTCCATTTTAAATGACTGAGTGAGTCAGAGTAACTTTGTACCCGATAAGCCTCTTATCACAGCCTTTTTGATGAAAAGTCGTTCAGCATGTGTAACACTATCAGTAATATTTACATGTCAAACAGAGCTTTCTTCTGATTGCATGTGCCCTCGAAAATAACTAGAACTCACGCTTTAACACTACTCTAGTATTTTTAGTTTCTAAAGCCACGCATTTTGTTTTTAGCGTTGGATCCATAAACAGCACGAGTTCAGTTCATCACGAGGTTGAACTAAATACTGTATTAGATAAGAAGTTAGCAAACAAGCTACATTCAATGGGAGCTAACCGCTAGCTCCCACCACATGATGTAGCCAAAACAAATACCAGCCCTCTGGTGGCAAAAGACGAAGAAGTCAAACATGATCATTTCATGAATAGAAGTGTCCTTGCACGTACCTGTACGTGGTTGTCCACAGCGGCGTATGCAGCCAGTTTCTTTGCCTCCTCTGCCATGATGCTAGCGGCTGCTCCTCGGTGTGACTGAAAACACGCGTGTTTAACGGAGGAGGCTGCAGTGAACAGGAAACCAGCGAGTTTAGTGCGACAGACCCACCCCTCAACAATCATGACACCGGGCAACATCAGAGGTCAGCCCGCAGCCCCGCACAGTAGTAGCCCGAACTGTGGGCTGCTACTGCTGATTCAAAGTCCAGCCCTCACCCCTACGCAAGTCCACCTGTCCTCTTGTGCAGATGATCAAGTCTGTAGTACAAATGTCCTACTGCCAGAGGTGGAAGAAGTACTCAATATTCTTATTTAAGTAAAAGTGCAGATACAGGACCAATAATTTCTACTTTCTACTTAAGTAAAAGTATAAAAGTATCCACTGTAAAAAGTGAAAATATTTAAGAGTTTAATGTGAAGGATTTGTTTAATTTGAATGAAAGGTCTAAATGAGTAAACCAATAACTCAGGTCTAAATCAGGACTAAACAAGGTCTAAAAGGTCTGTTGTGTCCTTGGGCAAGACACTTCACCCAATGGTGGTGGTCGGAGGGACTGTTAGCGCAGATGTGTGCAGCCTCGCTTCTGTCAGTCTGCCCCAGGGGCAACTGTGGCTACAAATGTAGCTTACCACCATCAGCATGGAGTGAATGAGCCCCCTCCCTTTCATGTGTGAAGCGCTTTGGGTGTGACTGTGTCATATGAAAAGCGCTATACAAATAAGATTCCCTTTCCCTAAACAAGGTCTAAAGAAAAATCACTAACTCACGTCTAAATCAGGACTAAACCAGGACTAAACCAGGCCTAAAGTAAACCACTAACTCAGGTCTAATCCAGGACTTAACTAGGTCTAAATCAGGACTAAACCTAAACTAAACCAGGTCTAAACGAGTAAACCACTAACTCAGGTCTAAATCAGGACTAAACCAGGTCTAAATCAGGACTAAACAAGGTCTAAACCAGGACTAAACAAGGTCTAAAGTAAACCACTAACTCAGGTCTAAACCAGGACTAAACCAGGTCTAAATCAGGACTAAACCTAAACTAGGACTAAACAAGGTCTAAAGTAAACCACTAACTCAGGTCTAAATCAGGACTAAACCAGGTCTAAATCAGGACTAAACCAAAATCAGGACTAAACAAGGTCTAAATGAGTAAACCACTAAACCAAGTCTAAACTGGGACTAAA
>OMNZ01021666.1:7513-23628 GCA_900303255.1 Lesueurigobius sanzi | reverse complement strand
AGTTTCTCAATCTTACCCCCCCCCCCCCCTCCCTCGAACCTCTACCTTATCACGGTGAAGGGGTTTGAGCACCCGAACGAATGAACCTAGGAGCTATGTTATCTGGGGCATTATGCTCCTGGTAGAGTCTTCCAAGGCAAACAGGTCCTAGGTGGTGGTTCAGAAACCCCTTATGATGAGACCATCAAGGCCGGTTTCGTCGCCCGGAGGTCAGCGTTGTGGGACCCACCACCTGCAGGAGGAGCCATAAGGGACTGGTGCAATGCGGAAACGGATAAGCGGAAGAAGATAGATGGATTTTTTAATCTTCATAAAATGTCCAATTAGACAGAATTAAGGATCCAGAGGTATTGAAATTTTGGTCATGTTGGATAGGGTAAGATCCATTCCAAATAAAATAAATAATATAAAATATAATCATGAGGAGGAATCAATATATGAAGTTCCTCTGAGTTGAATATTTTAGACACCTTCACCAAACACCTTATCAATGCAGCAGAAGGAGCGAGTTTGTGCCCTCTGGTGGCATTTTTTGTAACTACATTTATAACATTTAAATAAAGAGTATTTTCCAGACACATTATTTTAAATTATGCAACGAACAAATCAAGGCAGTGGATCTAAAATACTGTATGTTTAAGATAGCCTGATTAATGTATAGTTTGATCTCTTAACTTTCACCTGGAAGAAAATAAATGATCTAAACTTAAATACCTACAATAAGGATTGAACATTTCTCCATAGAACTAAATGGGAAATTTTCGCATTTTGGCGACAACATCTCCACTTTAGTAGGTCATGCAGACTCCAAACTTCCCAGTCTAGTCCTTAACAATATTTTGAAGGTTCGTGCAAAATTTAACTCTTGATTTATTGTGCTATGAACCGCAAAAACAAGGCGAAATTTGAATTTTTACAGATTTATTCACTAATAACTAGTTTGGTTAAAAAAATAAACTAAATATATAACTAAATATCCCAAATCCCCTCTGAAAAAACCTTTGTCACTAATATATAAACAAAATAAATCCATATATTTAAACCTGGCTCAATTATTTAGATTTCTTTGCTGAAAATACAGACAATTTAGTCAATTTTTACACATCAAATGCCTAATTTTTATATGAAAACATAAAATGACAGAACACTTGCAATAGCTTTTTTCCTCTGACTTATGTCAGTAATGTACAACAAAAGTTTAAAATTGATATCACTCAATTTAAGTATTTCCCCTATTCACCTGCAGTGTCTCGCCTATAGAATCTAATAATACAGAGCACATTTGTGTATGGTTTGGCATATGAGCTAACGATTATGTGACTGTAAGTATGAAATAACAGTGGATGGAAACTGAAATGATGTAGCAGCATTTAGCGGGGAACACCATGACGAGGAAACACCTCCACAGGGCTTTCCTCATGTCCAGCTCTCAACACAAATACACAGCGACACGTGACCAATGACTCACAGGTAGCACATGCAGACTATATATAGACTATGTAGACGAAATGCCACCGTGATATGTATCATTCAAAACTGATGTAAGTATTTGATCTTTTTTTACCTGAATTTAAATAACCAGATATTAAGTTAAAAATAACGTTTGACTGATCTGCAGATGATCCATGATGATCCATCCATCTCCAGAGATATATCCACAAACCACATGACAACTGCAATAACATGGCCGTCAAAAGGCAAATTCCACACTAAAAATCTCATGGGCTCAACCTCAATATCATCCTCTGAGACACGGACACAAACCGATTCCTTTAAAGTGGCATTTAAGAGACCCATTCCCACTCATCCAATTTTAGTTTCAGAGGAGAACTGAAGAGGTGAAAGGAAAGTTTTGAGAAATTCAAAAACTTCTTCATAGGTCCAAAATAGAGTGTAAAGAGGTCCAGAGTTCCTCAACATCCCGAGGCACATTTTCCACTGTTTTAGATGTCGGTGTTGTTTACCAGGTGAAGACCCCAGAGAGAACACAGGCTGGAAACTTTACAGATGAAGCTGGTTAATGAGAGAGGGGTGGGGCAAAAGGGCCTCACAATTTGATTTCACATCATGGCACCAGCCCCAGTGGTTTATGACTGAATGGAAACAGCAGAAGCAGTGGAACAGAAGTCGAGAGACAAAGAGCACTGAGACATTTTCATTTGAGAGAAAGCAGTGTTTAAGACATTTGGTGGTGACTGACTGCTAACTTCACCAATGACTAATGATGATTTGGAAGATTCTAGTCATGTAGAAATCATACTGAGGACCGTTTCTGGGTGATGTTCAAGTAAATATAGCTAAACCCCAGTCTCCCCAGACACTTTCTCCAGCAGCTTCAAATGATTACATCTGTCATAATCTGACATATTCCCATGGATGAACCAACTAAAATCAGATAAAAATATCACACAATCCACTCATCTTGGCCATAGTTTTGTTTTTCTACTTGTTATGGTTTGGAGACACACGCTGATACCTAACAACCACCAAGGCCTGGATTGCTGTAGAGTTGCCACACTTGGTACGGTTGTGGTCACATGTGACATCTATTACCTCCTAGTCCTTGGTCCGCTGTTATGACACAGTTACCAAGACACTACAACACTTCCAGAGACGTCACTCACATCATCAATCATCTGCTGTCACTAAACAAGCAGACAGTTCTTACAGACTTCTTTGGTGTTGGTGCTCGTAAGGCCTCTACCCTGTTCAGATATAGTGTGGGGTACATTGAGGCAAACTGGAGACATAGTGGCTGAGTGTTGGTTGTCTACATTAGTGTCCCTGAAGGGAAATTTGACATATCCTTCAATGCCAGAGCAGAAACCCAGCAGGAGCAGTGGGAGACATGGCGCCAGGAGACCTTCCGCCATATACTGTATTGAGCTAGAGATAGGTCCCTGGGCTTGCTTGGGACGACGACAAGCTACTTACCTACGAGCTGACTAATTATTGCTGGTTGTGCATATTTTCTGAGCTGGAGTGGAGATTTTATGTTCTCCTTGTGTGTGGGGGTGTCCTTCAGGTTGCCACACTTCCCATTGTCCCATAAACCCAAAGAACATAGGCCAATAGGCCAAAAACTTTCTCTATGGGGGCAACAAACTGTATTTAACCAACTAGCCAAATGCCAAACACTCTCTCACTAGCTACTTTGACTAGTTGGATTGTATGCGTATAGTTAAAGGTTCTTCTGATGCTATGTTGGTGTAATAGGTCTCTAGTAATTACTAAAATGCAACTTTATTGATCTCACAATGGAGAAATGTACTAGTTGCACCAGCTCTTAAGAACACACAGAGGATGCACATACAGTAGTAAGGGAATGCATCATCAAGAGGAAGATACATTTGCCAACAGGTAGTGATCAAAAATTCAATCGAAAGAAAAATAAATATGACACAATTAACAAAAGAAAATCTAAAACGCATAATTCAAGCTACTTGAGCTCACAGGATACATATTACTTTAGCATTAAACACATTTAGAACTGTCAGTGGGCTCTCTCTATTTGTTCTGTTTTTCTTTTTTAAGATACTGGGACAACCATGTTGAATGTTACCAACCGTCCCGGGTCAGTGGTTGATATTTGGGGGCCTATGTGTCCCCTCAGGCCTCTCCTTTCCCAGCTCCTCTCCCCTGGAGCACTGTGGGTGTATTTAGAGGCAGCCCAGCAGGCCGCCCTCCATCACAAAGCCCTCTTCTTCCTGCACCATGAACTGCTGGCTGATGAGAGTGGTCCACTGTTGGTGTGGCTTGGACGCAACAGAAAAATGCTTGTACCTTAAAATAAATAACAATTTTATCTCCTCCTTCCTAGTGACCCTCGCGGAAAGTATAAAGAAATGAAAGAGACCTTAATTTGAATGTGGAAGACATCAACAAGCTGCACTCATTAGACCCAACACTGCAGGGTATTTTCTCCCCACAGCGGGCCGGCTACACTGGTGAAGCGATGCACTCAAAGGCAGCGTCCATTAAAGAAACGGACATAAAACATGAGCATAGAGTCTTAAGGAGTGCAAATTAATTGTGGGTTGTGGTTTTGAGTACAGCAACTATAGACAAATAAAGAGATATCCACATGGTGTTTCTGCAGCAATGAATGGAGCAGAAATTCCCATGAACTCACACAATCCCCTCGACTTTCAAAAGACTGTAGAAAATGTAACATTACCAGCTACTGCACGTTGAGGAGTAGAGTGTAACTAAGGGCACATTTTAAAAATGTATTCTAGAGCAATGGGCAAAGTTTGGCACCGGTAGGCTTCAGGGGCCTCCAAAACACATGAAAATAAGTTGATTTTATGTGAACATATTTAATTCTACCCAGTCTTTCTCCCATATGTGCAGTTATTTGTAAAATGTTGTCCAATTTTATGGACATTTTGAGAAAAACATGACCTTTTCTTAGTGAATTCTCATTTTGAGGGGCCCATTGGTTCATTGAACCTGTGGACTTTAGGAAAGGCTGTTCTCGAGGAATGTTATATTTTCTACAGATCTCACTTAGCAGAGTTAGCAAAGACGTCTTGATAAACAACCTACCCTTCAAAAGCCTCAATGACTATACTAAAAAGTGGAGAATTTTTCAGCTGTCAACCTCCTTAAAAGTATACAGCACTCCGTTTCCTTCCCGCCAGGTTTTAGAGAAAACCTGATCTCACACGCTAGTGACCATTCACAAAGGAACACCACAGAAGCCCAAAGAGCTACAGATGAGGCTCAGAGATGATACAGATTGTGTGACAGTCCTCATATAGTACATAGCCTCAAGGCTCTCAGAACCTGTCAACAGTGTGGGCTGTTTCCTATTTGTGGCTTTCTTGTAGGAATCCTAAATGTTGTGATCTGCTAAACACAGACATAACTCACCAAAATAGGGTGGCATTGTGATGACTAGACAATTGGGTGAGTTTGTTTTTCTTCCTAGTATGTAGTGGGCAGTGGTCCAAGAGAGCACAGGTTTTAGTCCAGTAAGAGCAATAATAAGGGTTTTTCACTTGGCACACATCTACACAGCTTGGAATATTTCGGTGCTAACATCTAACAACATACAGTATATGTTTAAATATTTTGCATTGGTAACTTGTTATAATGCAGCTGAAAGTGGTGATTTTCATAGAGAGTTCCTCTGTAGCATAAAATAGCCACCAGCGTTACCTTCAGAACGTGGAGCCTGCTCGGCTGTGGCTGCACTGGCTCCAAAGGGAGGGATAAATAGCAGTTTTTAGATATTGTGAGCACAATGCAATGACATTTTGGTCCTTGGAAATTGTGCATCTGAATGACAAATAAAGTCTATCTACCTATTTTCTTCATATGTTGCTGGTTTCTTCTTATTTTTTCACTAATGAATAACTTCATAAACTCTTACAAGTGTTACTGTGTTGCAGACTTGCCTGGCTTTCTTTTTCTCGGAAAAACATTCAAGCATTACACGTGCATGTAAGTAGTCTGGTCAGTCAGACATGCCTTTCCAATTATTTACGAAGAAGTGTTGTTATGATTTTAGCATGTTCCTAATGGGTGTGATTGACATGCGGATTACCCAATCAGAAATAAGCATAGTTCCTGGTGATTTTGGGATTGGCTTTGTAATGCTCCTGCTTTTGAGCAGAAAGCAGGAAAGACTGGCTGGCCAGGCTAGCATGCGAGTAGAGCTGAGTGGTGCCAAGTAAAGACTAGTCAAAAAAAAATAAAAATAAAATGCTTGAGATACAAGAAGGAAAGCTCGATGAGGTGATCAATTCAACTCATTGGTTACTGTTGCTTAAATTGCAGAAGAAGCTGAAGCTGGTTCTAAATAATTTGATTATGGACCACCTGCATATTAGATAGTAATAATGCACAAATTTGTTCTTAAGGCCTTAAGAACAAATTTACTTAAGAATATTTTTTGAATTCACAAATTTGTTCTTAGCTGAAAGAGTTTGTCTGGAAGAACAAATCCTGAGAATTTGTTCTTCCAGGAGGACTCTCATGCACAAAAAAATCTGCAGTTTTAGAATATTATCAAAATGGACCCAAATATTTTAAGTGTTTCCCAGCATGATCTATATTTTTCATTAAAATATATATTTGTATGAGATAATGATAGTGATCAGTATAGAGCAGAGATAGTTAGTGTAAATCTGACTTTCACAGGTGAGGGCTGCTGCTTGTTAGTTGCTGCTCTAGGCAGGTTCAAACATGCTCAGAGGAGGGAACTTTAGACAAAGTACAGGAGGCTATTTACAATAAGAGTAATGTTTTTGTTTTTTTTTAAATAGTAGCATACAAATATTAAATACTTAAAAATGGAAGTTTAGAGGGCGTGTCTTTGTATTTACATAGTCAATATAATGTAAATGTCCTGATAATGAGGGGAGTGCTGTTCTCAGTGCCACCTTCAAGAATTTGGGGCACTTCTCTTTAAGAAGAGTTTTGTCTTCTTAAAAACGCTTCATGAAAAAAAAAAAAAACATTTAATCAATATTGAAACCACATCGAACATGGCCATAAACCCCACATCTTTA
This sequence comes from Lesueurigobius sanzi, assembly GCA_900303255.1. Lineage (NCBI taxonomy): Eukaryota > Metazoa > Chordata > Actinopteri > Gobiiformes > Gobiidae > Lesueurigobius > Lesueurigobius sanzi. The sequence continues at coordinate 17,110 of OMNZ01021666.1, read as the reverse complement.
TGTTCGCATGGTATTGAAATCATTATACATCGTTTTACATGATGGCAATAGTGACCATAATAATAATAATAATGAGAATCATACGGACATCTACACACACCCACACTCCACATACACAACATGGCCCTACAACAAAACTTAATCACAAACAACCCCCCCCCTTCCTTCCATTCTCCACAACTGTTTTTCGCAAAACAACAAAAAAGCTGTAATATGAAAATATGTTTGTACATTTTGTTGTTGTTTCTCTGTATCCCATTGTCACTTGATGTTAAAATAAAATAATTTAAAAAAAGAAAAAAAAAGAAGAAAACGCTTCGTGAATCAAGTTTTTCCATAAACTTCTTAAAGTTGTACTTTTTTTCTTTTATATTCATGAATGAGGCCCACTGCTGTGACAATCTTATTTATTTGCAAAATTATTTGCATCTTAAATGGATAAGGCCACCCGTTCTGTCTCATCATCTCGCCCATAATGGACTGGATCTATGTTCAAAGCCCTAAATCTGATCTCAGTTAATAAGGCATAAAGAGCTCTATTTCAGGAGCACGCCCCAAGCCACAATAACTGTTTTAGTAGCTGTGTGGATGGAGGCACAAAATTGATTAAACCACTTTTGAGCTTAACTAAAACGATTTGGAAGAGACTGACTTTAATCAAGTGGGTTTGGGTGTAACGATACAAATCCACGGCACACAATGAACTGTGAAATGACAGGCTTTAAACTCAGAAGCCATACGGAAGCATTTCAGAGGAGACCCCGCTTGGCCACGGCCTCCTTTTTCACTCCTTCAAAACCGTGATTACTCTTTTGAATCTCGCACCATCAAAACTGCACACAGACCACAAGGCACCACCGAAATCCGCGCAGAGTCTATGATTTTCACTTTGGGATTTAAGTGAACACTTTTGAAGATAGAGAGATCAGATGGGGCATTAGAGGCTCAAACTCAGCTTCAAGTGAGGCCAAGCAAAACTGTAAGAGCGCTGTTGCCTTATGTCCATGCTAGGGATCCACATTCAGTTCAATTTATTTTGTTGATTAATTTGTCACTGTTCGACACCTCAAAAACAGCTTGCCTCTCCTCAGAGTTATCACTTCATCTCCACCTCATCTCCTTACAGTTGTAGATGTTGCTACTTAGCTTGAAGTCAAATGTGAGACAACTTTGTTTTGATTGCCCACTGCATTGCTTAGCTGAGCACTAGGAGTGTTTGGAGTCATATTTTTTGATCTATCACAATTGTCTGTGTTGAGGCTCTTAAGGTGTAGTGACAGCTAACCTAGAATGTTCTGCAGTGTATCTTTTCTCTTCTATATCATAACAATTTTCTCAACAAGTTGGATATTTTTAGCCTGTTGGACGAAGTCAATTTATAGTCTTTTAGTTTAGTTCACCTTTAGTATATTGAGCGACATACTGCTACTGAAGTCCATTTTCAAGGTGCAGAGTGAGTCATTGGCCTCTCTCCTGTTTACCGTTGCTCGTGCAGGTTTGTATTGGCAATGTGCTGACTGAAAAGAAACAAAATCATTCCCAGAGTGCTGCTCTGTGCCCTTTGCTCATCCATCACGGCCACTTTTCTGATCATAGCGTTTCTACAGCCGCTCCACACTGTGCAATGTTTTGGGCTCAGTGTAACAGGGCCCGAGGCAGAGAGCACAGGGGTCACCCAGCACTTCCTATATTTTAACCTGAGCTGCACAGTGGAAACAGCAACCAGCTGATCAAAGCTGTCTGAGAGACTGGTTTATTATAAATGAGGAAACCTGTGATTTTTTACTTTGTTTGCTGCTTCATTACTCAATAAGATCAAAGTCAAAAAACACTTCAGAAAAATCCATTAGAACATTACTGACTCCCTAACTAACTTACAAAATGCTACACAATTACAAATCACACACACTTGGTCAGCTGGTTAAAAAGATTTTGTTTCAAAGTCCAATAGGAATTTGAAATGCAAAGATTTGTTCTGTACCTGTCAATTATGTTACATACAGTATACAGTCCAGCTTTTTATCCTGCTGCATTGATGTTTTAAATTTTTTAAATATTGACTTTTATTTAACCAGGAACGTCCCACTGAGATTAATCATCTTCTTCAACGGAGGGATTACATGCAAACTCCAAAAGGCCCGGGAATCGAACCAAGGACCTTCTTGCTGTGAGGCACGAGCGCTCACTGCGCCACTGTACCACATACTCACGGAGTAATACCTTTACACCCAGTAAATTGAACACAATGTATAAATTGGCACAATCTGGAAAAATTGTTGGAAATTAAAAATAGAACCTAAGCTCTACCTCGGGGCTCCTCTCTGCTGTGGCTCAGGCCACTGAGCTACAGAGAAAGAAGAGATTATCTGGCATTGGAGGAGGTCCACTGTGGAGAGTGTATTGTCTGTGATGAAGCTAATAAAGTCCAGCCACAATGTCTGATCCTTGCTCCTTGGCCTGGCTCCAGCATTGGGCACACTGCTGCTTGCTCTGCCCCCTCCGGACGGTGACAGGAGGCCTTCGGAGCAGCTTTGATCAGGGCCTGCCTGTCATTCAGCATTAGGGGAGAGCTCTGTGGAACCAGTATGGACTAGGAAACCACAGCAACCTCAGTGGATGAACCCAGAGCCACGGGACAATTGGCTCAGTCTGCAGTGTGTGGTGAGTGGGGTGGCAGACGTCTGTGAGCGCAGACAGACTGTGGGCTGTGCCACATGTCTCTGACACTGTCACCACCCATTCACACTCACTTACAGCTTCATCTCACCTTGTTACAAACAGCTCAATTATAGAGGCATGGTGGGCTAGTCTCTGGGATTATTGTTTAATACAAGGCAGAACTACAATGCAACATTAGATTCAAAAGTCTACATTGATAAACAGCCATCGCCTTCACAAGCAGTGGCAGGAAATGAATCAGCCTTTCACATTATTCAGTTATTTTTGGCATATTTGAAACCCCTTTGTGATATACATATACTGTCAATTAATTATATTAATCACAATGAATCAAATTTAAATTATATTTCTATGATATTCATTATCGATCATATGACTACATATTGTAAACACTCAAATTTTAAGCATTTGGGCACAATTTATGAACGCTGTCGAACAATTTCCATTTAGCCCTATAAACAGCACTTACATATCATATGGTGCCACAGCAGCACAATCATTTTACGTACAAATACAGGAATACAAGAATCTATAGACATGAATATGTGACACCACTTCCCACTGTGAAGCCTATTCATTTCACTAAAATTGCCCAGTGAATCAAAAAGACCTGGGTTTCATTTTACACAGGGGCTGAACTTGAACCTCTTCTGCAGCACAAATTTGATACCATTCATAAATAATTGTGCGTTTTACATGAAAAACCTGAGGTATGCTTGACCAAAGGCTATTAATCCTGAACTATAGCAGACGAAAAAGACACATAAAAAAATCCATAAAACAAACCCATTTGGATTACATTATTCACCTGTCACAGTCTAGACACTGTTGTAAGCAATGACTAACTTCCCACGTTACTCTCAGTCGCTATAATGGTTATCATAAAGATTTTATCACTTCAAGTTGAAAAAGGGGATGACAACACACATTGCTGTGTTTCAGATAACATCACGTTACTCTTTTAGGCCTGGTTAAATAAAGATGGTCAGGTTAAATGAAGATTACTGATGTGCATTTTGGAGTAATATAGTAAAACATGGACTTAGTAATCAATACAAATATATATTGCTTGCCCTCTATAAATCTGGCAAAGGACCACAGATGAAAACTTGCCATTTGGGTAAATTCTAGTATATTATAGTTGTACTGTTGGTCAATAGTGAGGCCTTTTTCCATGGAATGGTTGGATATGCCATGGGTGATGTATGAAACTGAACACTCAACAAAACAATCTCACATTGACATTTCATCTGATATCAGTGCATATTTATTGTGTAATTCAATATAAGTCATTAGCCCAGTGTATTCACTCTTCACACACTTTTATCTGCCTCAGGCGAAGGTGTTTCAATAGCAACAGAAACTAAATATTTTCTATTACTTGACATTAGTTATCTTTATGAATTTTAAACCATGACACCGCGGACATGAGAATATAATACTACTGTCACAAGCTAAATACATTTCTGAAGTGTATATAAAATTCCCCTCTTACTCTCTGCAGGTGTCTCATCCTTCGAGGGTTCTCTATATCTACCAGGGGCCTGGGAGCTTCAGGGTTCTGCGCAGTATCATAGCTCTTCCTAGAACTGCACTTTTGTGGAATGAGATTCTGATGTTGCTGTAGTATTTGATGTATTTATTGATCTGGGATTTTTCATGCTGGATAGTGACTCAAATAATCACTAGCCCTCAGCCTTCTTCTTTATGGCTAGTGTACACTCTAAAGGTGCTGGATTTGGGGTGAAACCAGCTCAAAGAAGAGCTGGAAAAGGCCTGGAGCGTGTAGGCATCAGTGGTGCCTGTGGCCATTGGAGCGCTCAGGGCGGTAACCCACAAACTGGATAACCAGCAACAGCTGATCCTGAAAACCTCAGACATCTCAGTCCAGAAAAGTGCAGTACTAGGAACAGCAATGCTGTACCCTCAGGCTCTGGTAGATGATCCAGGCTGAGGCTTGGAAGGATTTTAGCTGGAATTTTAGCTGTACACACAACATACTAATGATGAATGAATAATGCATTAACAGATGAATTAATTCATGAAATTAATGTATACTTTTATGTACCATTATTAGTCTTGCCTTGTGGGGGAACAAAATGATATACAGATTACTTAAGATTTATACTTTGTGCAGTGGTTCCCAACCTTTATTGTCTTGCGTACCCCTTGGGCCTTTCATTTATACTCCAAGTACCCCCTGCCTTGATGGTTTTGCTGATTAGTTAGAAAGTGAATGACAAAAACTCAAATTTATGAGTGAAAAGACACTAAATACTCTCACGTTCTCACTCTATACAGTTATTCTTTTTAAAAATAGCTTTTCTTTGAACATAATACAATTTATTTTTTATCTGAAAGGATTCCAATTTACCCCCTACTAGTAAAGTAGCATACATGACATCACAAAAAGTCAATAAGGAGTCCAAATCCCCCGCTAATAGGAAATAGATATAGCAGTTATTAGTTTGGTGAATGGCGAATTTATGGGGATACATCACATGCTGCTGCGCTAAATAGGAAAGACAGAGGCCAGTTGGAGCGTAGGTCAATGTGGCAGAAACAGAAAGTTGTAAAAAGGCTTGTTATATTCCCAAAGTGTATTATACACTGTGCTTACTTTACAGAACCAGGGTCCTGGGATTGCAGAATTTGAGGAAGTCTCGAGGTCAAGTGGAGCCCAATAGAAATAAAGCGGCAAGCAGCTATAATGGCTCTCGCCCTGCGGAGAAAGACTCTTACCAAAGTTATGATGAAAAACCACCACAAAAGGGTAACATCTCTCTGTCAGAGCAAAATACTGAGGTAGAATAGGGCCACTATGTAACTTTTTATCATTATAGTTAACAAAAGACAAGGGCTATAATGATGTTTAAGGAGTAATTTTGTGTCAGATGTGTACAATTCATTCATTTTTTTTACTGGATCATAGGGCAAATAGGGTATGGGCAGTCATCCGCAGCATAAGAAACCTCCTGCCAGCTCTTTCTCAAGCCTCATAAACGGCATGGAAATCTCAGCAGAGCAGTGTGGGCACATGGTCTTGGTGAAAAACCCAACATATTATCACACACCATTGATAAAACATACACAAACTATTCTTTACATCACACAAGTTGAGTCTAAAAACATGCAAAGATGAGTGCAGAGGAAGTAACACATAAGAGCTCTTTGATTCGCTCAATGGTTAAAACACACACAGCCATCAGTCAGCTTGACTTTGTGTCAATATTTTGAAACCAGCTTCAACTCCCATTAGCCTAATAAAAGCTCAATTTTCTCAGGAACTTGAATCCAGTCAAACTTTATGCCTTTGCTTGATTGAGGGTGAAAGTTGACCAAGCCCCGATTGTCAAATACGAATAATTAAAAGAGTTGGCAAATCAATCTCCCCGTGTAATTTCCTGTATCCTGGCTTGGGCCTGATGGGTTTTCTTTTCTTTCTTTTTTTTGAGGGGGGTCCAAGAGGGGTTGAAGAGGTGAAGGTCAGTGGTCTAACGGGACATGTTCAGGAAGCAGTCGCACACAGCTCGGTCTGTAATGAATATCAGGGGCGTCAGAGTAAACAAGAGCAGCAGTCAGCGCTCGAATCACACGCTCAGCTGAGGCCCCCAACGCTGGACACCTCTCATACCTGCACCCAACGGCCCGGTTCACACTACAGCAAAACCTGAGTCCTATAAGTAGTTCTTTTTATATTAACAATAGACCAATCAACAGGTCATTTCAACAAAATACTCAACAATATGGGCCATTTCCCATACATTTAGATACAACTCCATTTCTAACGATAATAGAAAAACAATCAAAATCGCCTTTAAATTGAAGTGTATTTCACCTATGCTTTGTTATTCCCGTCTAATCCACAGGTGCACTGTATACAGTTGTGGTCTAAAGTTTACATACCCTGGAAGAATGTCAGGGTATGCAAACAAAAACCTTTCTTTCACTCATGGTTAGTGGTTGCGTGAAGCCATTTATTGTCAAAAAACCTTTGTTTGTTTACTCTTTTCAACTAGAACCTATCCAAATGTCCCTGATCAAAAGTTTACATATTGTGCATCTTGAAACAAACATACATTTTTTCAGAGATACGTTTGTGTAGGTTCTCAGTCGTACAGGAGTTGTCCATTGTAGGCAAAAATTCTTCAGTCTTCATCTGTACTCTGTAGTTGAAGTGTAGGACGTTTCGATCTTACTCCAAAGATCACCCACAGCGTGATCCAGGCCTTCAGTAGCTGATGACGATCTTTGCAGTAAGATCGAAACGTCCTACACTTCAACTACAGATGAAGACTGAAGAATTTTTTCCTACGATATTTTTTCAGAGAGTCCAATCTTGTCAGAGAGTCCTGTATTTCAGCTGAAGTGAGTTTTTCTTTGCTCCTGAACAATTGTCCTGGCAGTTGTTGAAGGTCATATAAATCTTAGATCAGGGACATTTGACTGGTTTCTGTTTCATCGTGATTTTAAAAGAATAAACTCAGTTCTTTGACAATAAATGGCTTTGCACAACCACTACAGGAGTGGGAAAAAAAATACTTTTATGTATGTAACTATATACAACTATATACTGTACACAATATGCCTTTATAGCTTGATTATTACTTACTTACTTTTTATTTTCAAAGTCTATAGCACATTACGCGAACTATGAGAAAAATCCTCTTCTTCTTTGTGATATAAATTAATAAATAAATAAAACATTATTCCAAATTATAATCTGTACAAAATTTTAATGAATGAATTAACAATTATGTATATATTAGTAAAGATTCTGAATAAAGGAGCCATTGAGAGATGTAGAGAGCAAGGAAAAAAGATCATCCCCAGACACAGACATACATAAATTATATTTATTTTCTTTAATCACCGATCAACTCTCCTGTCAAGCGGTGAGAGCTGCTCTCTATGAATTAAACATATAAGTACATTCCCCATTCGCTTACATGGCCACAGGCTAAAAACAGAGGTGAAGCTAAAATAATCCCAATCGCTCACATGTGGGCTCAGCATGTAATAATACTCTCTCTGTGGGATGGAATAAAGTGGGATGTTTTTCTACACAAGAGTCAAGATGTCACACGAGGTGTGCTCCAGCCTCGCTCCTGGGTTTTACGAAACAAAACATCCCTTTCTGCCATTTGGAGCAGGCAGATTACATGACCACCTGTGCATCCAGAAGCCTCCTGTCTTCAGCACAGAGGAGAAAGAAAATCCCCAAACTCAAAAGTATTTATTGAGACAAATTCAACAGAGGAAGAGAAATATTTTGTTAGGTTGGCGGCTAACGGTCGGCAATGTCAGAGCAGTCCATGGGTTTGGAGCAGGGGGGAACAGCCAGCCCTTTGTCTGACAACAGAATGGTGCACTCCGTGGGGTCATTGCAGGAGGCCAGAGGCACACACACTTATGTACACACACTTACACACATGTTCATTCACACAAAAACCATAACATTCCTCCGCTTCATGACTGTTTTATTAACCATGTGAACAGGTCAGAGAGTCACACCCGCAGCGTGACTACAGTCTCCATAGCCACTGATACCACTCTCGCTTTCTCCGTCTGACACACACACACCTAAAAATGAAGAGCATATACCTGTCATGATTTTCTATTTCTATTTTTAAAAATGGTCTTAAAAGAAAGCATGCTGATTCCAACATTTGTCATTTTGGTGCATCAGTGGCATAAGTAGGCAACCTAAGTTGTAGCTGTAACCCAATGCACATTATATTTTATTGACTTGTGTATTTGTATTGTGTGACTGGGATGTAGCAAGCCAAAGCCAAATTTCTGCCATGCATTGCACTTGGTAGACAATAAAAAGTGTTTCTATTCTATTCTCATTTGACATTACTACCAAGGAAGTGGTATAGAATGGAGGACTTTATTTTGTCCTTATGTTTGGATCCCTGTAGTGTAAGCAATGCAGGGGCCACTCCCAGCAAAATCAAATCTGGTAGGAGGCAATCTCGCAAAAGATCTCACTTTCTTCAAATCTTCAAATGTTGTTCGTCACATATCTGAACAAGGAGTTTGCTGGGGTAATTTGAAATAAAAATGCAGTGTTTTCAGCCTTTTTAGAGTACATTTGACCTCTGATGTGCTTAATATTATTTATCAAAATCATCTTGGGAGCCAGAGGTTCTATGCTAGAGCCGGATTTGGCCCCCTGATAATGCCTGCTGCTTTACATTACGTTTACACTTTGCTTTCTCTTCTTTGGGTGAGAATCAGGAAGGCTATATGTTGAAGCAGCAGATTAGCTATTGGACAACATTCTTACATCATATTTTTCTTGGCATTTTAGAAAACTGATCGCCTTTATGTCTGTTTTGCTAATGAATGAAAGAATTACAATATCCTGTTATTTCGGCTAATCAAAGCTACATTTTTCACAGAGTAAAAACATGGGTGTTATATCAAAGGAGAAGGTAACCCTGACTAAAAAACCCCTTAATACAATGATTCATCTCAGTTTTCACCTTTGTGTTTTGATGACTTAACTAGATCCTAGGTTTTGAACTTGGCTAAGCTCTTCCTTACCTATGTTCCTGTGACCTCGGGTGACCTTTTGTGCGTTAGAACCCGTGACCTGTTGTTGGGTTGCCAATAAAGCATTTCAGTGGGGCCCAGGAAAGTTAGTCACAGCCGCGGTAAACATCCTGGAGAAAAACAACACGCCAACATTTCTACAACGACCCGCTCTTTATTTTTTATGAGCTGAAAACATTTCCAGTTAGTCGCTCCCCCATAAAGCACCATTGTTCATTTTGGATAAGATTGGTCACTATAAACTGCCAGTATTGGATCCATTCCACCTCAGAACCACAGTGACTGACTATACAAGCGCTCCCTCCCCCCCCCCCCCCCCCCCCCCCCCCCCCCCCCCTCCCCCCCCACCACAAAAGG
>OMNZ01021665.1:0-12666 GCA_900303255.1 Lesueurigobius sanzi | reverse complement strand
ATCCAACAGACACCACCTTAACTTACACATGTTCTGGGGGAAACCCTGAATAATAATGATTTGTGTAGCCACACTTTATTTTCACAGACTAACATATGGCAGGCTACTTAAACTAGCATCCCTGCAAAGTTTTCATCACGATGGTGGTTCTCCATCACGATGGACAATGATATCGTCCATCGGCACAACCCTAGATTCCAGTCAAGTCGTTGAGACATCTCAACGATGATCAGTGGAAACAGGATGCATCTGAGCTCAGTATTAAGTGTCGTAGTGAAGACTGTGAATACTTATGTACATGTGACATTTCCCTTCTAAAAAGCTTTTTTCACTTTGTCATTAAGTATTGTGTGTAGATTGATTAGAATTTAGACATTAGACATTTTGGAATAAGGCTGTAACATAACATAATGTGGAAAAAGTGAAGGGGGTTGAATACTTTCCGAATGCACTGTATGAAATATCTATTACTGTGGCTGCAGCCAAAAGCTAGGCCCTGTGTCATGAGGGGTGTTTTAGGTTTAAAAAGATTTGGGGCTTAGCCCAGTCAAGATGACAATGGGAGGTCTGGGTCCCCCGGAGAATTTTTTATATTTTAGACTTTATTTGCTGAATTTTGGTGTATTTTAAGAGCATGTTTGATTATTAAAATGTGAGTAATTATATGCCATTAATTGTTACTAAAACACAGAATGAAATAATATGGTAAACTATCAGTTATTCATTCATTTATTTATTTATTTATTTCAGGCAATTATTTCTCTCTCTCTCTCTTATTCTCTTCTCTTATTCAACATAAATAAATGCCATAAGGCCAGGCATAAAATTGTAGTTGCTTATGATTAAATATAATGTGATGCTGACTGTCGGATGGCGTTTGGACTGCACAAATGAACAGTGTATTTTTGGGGGGGTGGGGGCCCCATCTAAATAAGCTCCTGTTACTGCAGATTCTGAAAGATTGTAGTGTCAATTTCAGTTTTATTATAGCCTGATATTAAAATAAGATTTTCCAAAAATGATTTATTTTCTGATCAAATCTGTACCAATTACCCTACAATAATATATTAAATAATGTGAAGAGGTAGAACTGTGGAAAAAATACATTTGAATTTCACAGTGACATTTGTATTCAGACCTTTTCAACTGCAGAGCCACTGCTCTCAAACAGAACTGTGCAGATTTAGAAACTTCAATAAGTTTAGTTTGTATATATTGTGAAAGAATTAAAAACTTTTGAACCTGTCATGTTTCAACATAAGAATATAGGAATAAATTGTTTTTCTCTTTCTCAGACCATTGTAAAATGTACCAAAACAGAGACCATATGATCAGATTTGTTACTCCTTTTTTTTACTCCTTGTAAAATATATATTTTTGTCTTTTTAAATGCACCAGAATGCACGAAATAACACCTGAATCCTTAAAAAATATATTGGAGATACATGATAATTTAGTAGACAGTTTTTATAATATTGATAAATGTTCTTTTTAGCTCAGTAGCATTTGATTCTGCGCGCCGCACCGTGGGGGTCTGATAGACTGTCACCTTTTTCACCATGCCCGAGTTTGCAGCCCTGGTTACATGCCTAAAATTGTACTCAATTACAAGTTAAAGTACAGCTGTTAAAATGTACTCAAATACAAGTACAAATTACCTGGAAAATAATGTAATTAAGTACTAGTTACTTTTCGATGCGATTTTAGTTGCATCTTAGATCAGTCCTTAAATAAATCTGGATAAACGGAAAGAATACAATTGTTTAAATCCAGTTATATACTCATAATAACCTTGTTAGTAACTTTGATCTTCTTATATATAATTAACTGTTTCATTTATGTAAGATGTGACTATTTCTTAATGTCTGACAAGTATTGTATTAGTACAGAACACTAAAACAATAAATTAATAGGCTGTCCTCCAACAAAAGTGAGCCCTTTGTTAGGCACAAGTCTCTGAGCCCTAGTTCAGCTCAAATGCAGCTGATGATGAACACTAACCCCATGTCTCATATCATACTACAGTATTTACCAATTTAGCCAAACTTCCACAACCACTATTTCCACTCAGTGCAGAATATTGCTGCTCAATAAATCCCATAAAATACTGTGGACAGTCAGCAACTGAATCAGTTCCAACATCATCCTCTGGAGATCACCAAACTAAACCTGAACACTCACAAACAGAGGAGCAAGTCCACTGAACCAGTTCCAGCATCATCCTCTGGAAAGACCAAACTAAACCTGAACACTCACAATGAAAGGTGAAAACGGCCTTACCTTCAAAAGCAGATCTACACTGAGCTGGTGCTAGGGCCCACTGTCAGCCTGACGTCTTTGTCTTTTTGAATATTATATCTATTTGAATTAGGTGAAAACGTCTTGCTAATAGCTTTATTGATATGCTAATGTTACTTCTTCCTTCTTAGCGATCTTTTCCAGTGTTTCCACATGATATTTATGTCCAAAGTCTGGTTCTTGCTGCATTTGTTTTGTGTTATCATGTTTCTGAGATTGTATTTTCGTGTTATTGATAGTTCAGTCCGCGTCAAAACAAACCCAGCTGTGTTCCAGACAGGGAGAGGAGACAGCCAAACAGCGAGTAGAGGATGCGGGACATGCGCCAGAACAGCCAATTATATTCGCATATTCTAGGAGCTTTGGCCAATCAGAGCAAAGCTTCACATGTTGTATGCTGGACAGAGGAGAGAGAGGGGAGGTGGAGAATAACAAAGTCTGCAGGACTGCACTGTACTCAGTAACGGACAACATTTCAGATGTAGCGAATTACAATTACATGACTAAAATTGTACTCAAGTAAAATTATGAGCTGAAAAATGTACTCAAAAAAGTACGAAAATGGACTCAATTACAGTAACATGAGTACATGTAATTCGTTACTTACCACCACTGCTAACAGATTCTGCAAAAAAGAGAAAATCACCAATTTTGAAAAAAAAAAAAACGCTTTCTCATTTTGCTCGAAAGTTGTGTGGCCGAGTTGAGTCATGCCTCATCACATTTGTGCCACTGTCGCCCAGGGCTGGGCTGGGGCTGTCACGATTAGTCATTGATAATAAAAGTTTGTCAACAAAGTTTTTTCATTATCGACAAATCCCTTACGTACATTTTCACTCCTAGCCCGTCATTGAGTCTTTTTTTTTGGCCGCGGTGAAATGTTTCCTTGCCCCGCAAAGCCTAACAGGAACTTCGGGGGACAGTGTTTTCATGCTTTCACTTCACCCCAAGGGTGAAGAAAGCCGCGGGTCAGGCCGAGTAGAGAGCACAGCGGCAGGAGCAGCTGCTCCTGAACGGAACAATCCAAAGCACATTTGACAGAAAATAAAGCTGCTAAACGATTCAGATGTAGCTGTGCATCATGGCAGCGGTAGCTCCTGCAGTCGCTGCGTCTACAGGAGAAACTACGAGGTAAACTTAGCGTCAGCATCACACACGTGCAGATAATGCGTCATTTTTGTTGCTTTTCTGAAACCTATTTAGTTTTAGTTCTTCCAAAGCCGTGTTTGGCGATGTATCGTTTGTTTAGAGGTCCTAAAATTACTACAAAGAACTAAGGCATATCACCAAAATAGGGCTATTTACTGATTATTTTGTTTCAGTTTGCACTTTGTTTTGGTTAGTTGTGTATTGTTACACTTTGTGTTAACATGTTTAAGTTAGTTATAGTGTTTTTTTTTTTATATATAAATGTACCATTGGCTCTTTGATTAAGGTCAATAATGGACTTAGGAGGCTCAGTTTTAACATGTACAGCAGTTTGAGTTATTTATTGCTAAAATAAAAATAATCGTTAGATTAATCGATGATTAAAATAATCATTAGTGACAGCCCTGGACTGGCAGAAAAAATCGGCCCTGGACTTTATGCATGGTCGCCCGCGTCGCCAACGAACTTGAGCGAATATCTCCGTGAGGAAATGTTGACGAGACTTACGTTTTTTGCATTAGCAAGAGGAGGGTTGTGCCATGTCCTAGGTTGCCGGAGAGATGTGTCTTCTCGGGCCGAGCCCGCGAGCTTTACTGCGCAGATGTTGCTTGGCAACTAATTGAGCCGCTGCGAAAATGTAACAGAACGCTGTTATCACCGGTGTGTTGTCTTCGCTCACCTCCACCCTCCGTTTCAGTTGTACATTCATCGTGACCAACTAATCGTGGCTCATAGCCCCCTGTACAGTGCGCCACAGAAAGTCACCTGAAATTTGTCGTGTGATCAAAATTCGTGGTGAAAAGCGCACCTCTTCAATTGTCAACTCCGTAAAGAAGCACCTGCTAAAAGGCACCATATAACAACGGAATCATTGTGATCTAAGCTCTGAGAAAATCTTGTGAAACAGTATGCCCACCTGATTCATTGTGAAACTTTTCTTTTCTCGATGTAGGTGTATGCGGTGAAGACGGTGCTGCAGAGGCCTTTGAGTCTGATCCAGGGCCCTCCAGGTACAGGCAAAACGGTCACCTCTGCCACTATAGTGTACCATCTGTCCCGCCAAGGAAACGGGTACGTAAGAGAGTTTATCAATCTGACTAATATCTTACAAGACAATTCAGCTGAAGATATACAAGGCTATGTAGTAATAAGACTTTATAAAATGCTAAAATGCTAAAATATATATAAAATACTAAAATAAATGATTAAACCTTGTTGTTTTTTCCATAAAACTTGACTTCCTTACTCAAAATGTGTCCACTGGTCAGCTGACTGTTTTGTGTTTACATATCACATGGGCAGAAATAAGCAAAGATATGGTTCTGGCTTATCATTTTTATCTTTATAGAAGTATTGGTGTAATATTGCAAAAAAAAATGCAAAGAATGCCTGGATTTTTCTTTCTTTCTTTTTTATTTTTTTTACGTGATTGGTGTACAAATGAAATAATGACTGATTAAATGGTGACCTCCTCTCACAGGCCGGTCCTGGTGTGTGCGCCCAGTAACATTGCAGTGGATCAGCTAACCGAGAAGATTGACAAAACGGGACTGAAGGTGGTGCGGCTGTGTGCCAAGAGCCGAGAGGCCATCGAGTCCCCAGTGTCTTTCCTGGCTCTGCACAACCAGATCAGTAACATGGACAGGTCAGAGCCCTAATGGGTCAATCAATCAATCAATTTATTTTTGTAACGCCCAATATCACAACAGGAGTCGTCTCAGAGGTCGGTATGGACAAAAACAAATCAATATCAGACATCAAGAATGATCAAAATAAGTCACACACATATGAATGTCACACACAAATGAAATCAAACATTAAAGCTTATTACTAGGAATTAAACGTACCAGTATGGTAATTAATTATTATTTTAGGTACTAATGCAAGGCTCAAAAGTGTGACTAATTTGGTCGCACATGTGCCTAAATATTATAAAATATTTCCCAGTTGCACCGGTACGACTGCCCAGATCCTCATCAGATCCGCTCTGCCCTTGCCAGCTCATGCCACTAAAAACACTGATCAGGATGTGACTGCACCATGCAGCACCAAGGAGCTCACTCGTGAGTAAAAGTAAAGTCGTAGGAAAGAAAGGAAAGTAAAGTTGTGCTTTTTACAGTATTTTAAAATCAGTTACGACCCATGAGATGGACGCACATACAGTGGGGGAAAAAAGTATTTAGTCAGCCACCAATTGTGCAAGTTCTCCCACTTAAAAAGATGAGAGAGGCCTGTAATTTTCATCATAGGTAGACCTCCACTATGAGAGACAAAATGAGAAAAAAAATTCAGAAAATCACATTGTCTGATTTTTAAATAATTTATTTGCGAATTATGGTGGAAAATAAGTATTTGGTCACTGACAAACAAGCAAGATTTCTATAAACTATAATTTATCCATCTAAAAGAGAGTGTTGGTACACGAGCTCAAAGCAGAGGAGACTGTGCCATTCCTTTCAGAAAAACAACTTTTGGTCAGTTGAGCTTCTCAGTGAGGGCAGTTCACACCTGGAACACTGTTCCACCAAACATCAGGAACATCACAACACTGAGAACTTTCACTGGATCAGTCAAACTCTGGCTTCTGGAAAACCAATCCTGCAGTCACAGCGTGGACATGTAGTTTATTATGCTAATAACTAACATTCTGTGCTGTGTGTGTTTGTGTTGTTTGCTTATGTTGTCTGTTTACAGTTGTGTTTTACATACTAACTCCTTGCTTTTTAACCATTTGTACTTCTGTTGTGTGGCCTGTCCTGTCTGTAAACATCAACCTGCCCTGGGACTACAGATGAAAATTAGCCACGTGGCTAACTCTGGCATATTTACATGTGGACTTTAAGGACTCATGTTAATTAATGTGCACTGTCCCATCTTAAATAAATAAATAAATAATGTTTGGATGAGCTTAACTTCATTTGGAAATAAATCAGGTTCAAATGTGGACTAATTCAAATTTTAATGCAACTTTTTTGCATTTAAAGTACCGAAGACTATCAATAAAGTACCGGATCGATAATGAGTATTGATAAATCCTTAACGATACCCATCCCTACCCATAACCCAAATTGGAAGTAGATTTGCCTGCAGTGTTTCCCCTTGTGATCACACATGGCCTGCCTTATTGAGTATTGTGGGTGTGTTTGCAGCATGCCTGAGCTGCAGAAGCTCCAGCAGCTGAAGGATGAGACCGGAGAGCTGTCCTCCGCTGATGAGAAGCGCTACAGGGCTCTGAAACGCTCCGCTGAGAGGGAGCTGCTCATGGTGAGCTCATTTATCAACGCTCTAATCCCTGTAGTTGAAATGTTGTGTAGGAAATGTCGGTGTGGGTTGAAGACGTTTGTGTTTTTAATTGTCAATTGGAGAAGCCTGAAGCTCTTAGCGTCTCCTTCTGTTGCAGAACGCTGATGTGATCTGCTGTACATGTGTTGGAGCTGGAGACCCGCGACTGGCCAAGATGCAGTTCCGCTCCATCCTGATTGATGAGAGCACCCAGGCCACCGAACCAGAGTGCATGGTCCCTGTGGTGCTTGGGGCCAAACAGGTACAACTGCAGAAGAAACTCAAGAGACTGGTACCTCTAGGGGTGTTGAAAAAAATCAACTGCTAAGAAACTGAACAATTGTGAATCAATTCAAAATGATCAAAAGTAGTCTGAAAAATATATTGAATGTAAAGGCTGTAGGATGTATTCTTAGTGGTTTCATAAAGTCATTACAACAACAAATGAATTTGGGTCACCATAAGCTGCAGATGAGGACCCGTATATGTTGTGAACAGTACAGTCCTCATTTGAAAGCTAACCTCCAGATTTCAGCCACTGAAGGCTGCACTAATATGTATTCAGACTTGATTGTGGACAGATGCTGACATTCTGGAAGTAGGAGTCTCTTTATAGTTTCCAAGGTGAATTTGGCCAAGTGTGAGGCTACTGCTTTCAGATTAGAAAGAAGCGAAACAAAAAATAGCAATCAAACAACTTGTACGTTATTTAAAATGTCAACATATTATCAGTTGAACCCGTATTTGAGTGTATCATGTTCAGGAGCAGGTCACACACTGTGTTGCCTTGTCTCTGAAGCTTCACATTGACTTCATTAAGATGAGATGTTATGTCCACTAAACAGCCCTGAAGGTCCATACTGTCATTACAAATTCTGTTGACTCATCCACTGCTAGTTAATTAGTTGGTTAAAAAGTGTCCACTGGCCATTGTGTCTGTGAAAAGAGGGATTTACCTCAGCATCGGAGAAAGGTTCTTTTTTTTCACCTAGGACCCAAGCCACACGGAATGAAGCTTCTAGGGCCTTCTCTTGCACCGTCACTGCTTGCAGTAATAACTTATTTGCAGATTCAAAAGAAGTTGTTAGCGGACAGCCTCTGAGAAAGCTGACGCTCAAATGCTGCCCCTACTGGCCAAAGCATCTGCACTTGCCAAGCTTAGTCACAAGCTTTGCTACTGCCATCAAACCTTCAGTTTGGGTCTACACCAAATGACTTGGATGTTTACATCCGGACCTGGGTCTGGCCTGTTTTAACGACCGCATGTACTGAGAATTCCATTGTGTTCTGTGCTGAGGCGAGTATGTGTGTCCTCCACAGTTGATCTTGGTGGGAGACCACTGTCAGCTGGGCCCTGTGGTCATGTGTAAGAAGGCAGCTAAAGCCGGTCTGTCCCAGTCCCTGTTTGAGCGCCTGGTTGTGTTGGGCATCAGACCCATCCGTCTACAGGTGCAGTATCGTATGCACCCCGCTCTCAGCGCCTTCCCCTCCAACATCTTTTACGAAGGATCTCTGCAGAATGGAGTCACGGCAGGTGAGCCTCACTGCATCATGGTTCCATGTAGCATCACTAAATGTTAATGCATACATGCAAAATCGAACATATTCAATGATATCATTGGGCTAGATGTCAAAGATGTCTTGGACGCAGTTTGGACTAAGGATGCAACGATTTGCTTTAGTCACAGTTAATATGCATTTCCACATGATGGTCACTATTTTGAGTCGATTGAAATACAAGTTCTAATTTTTTGTTTTAAATAAAATATTTATTTTAATTTTGCTTTGCAAGCAAAAAAAAATACAGGATAACACTATCTGCTGTACTGTATCAAAATACATTCTAGTGCTGAATATTGAAGCGCTTAGCTCTTATTGACCTTTGAAAATATTGAATTAAAAGTGCTCCATTCATATTGAACATATTTGCATAGGAATTTAAAGTGGGCGTATTGAACGGTTCAATATAATTTTGCATCTCTAATTTGGACTAGTTTGAGAATCGCATCATGGAACAAGATTTGTTTCACTTCAAACAAGAATCCCTGTAGTGTATACCTCTAAAACCTGTTAGGATCCTTGTATTCTTTTGTCTTTGCATGTTTCAATCTTAACACGCTGCAGGTGAATAGGGAAAATTTTTTAAAGTTTAGCGATACGGACAATTTCTGTCATTGGATATTTTCATATGAAAGCTATTGCAAAAAAACGGCCAAAATTGCCTATATTTTTGGCGATATAATCTAAATAATGGATATAATCAGGTTTAAATTGGGTATTTTGGATTTGGTTTAGCTTATAAAGTAGTTCAAAATTTAAATTTCGCATTGTTTTGGGGGGTGTAAAATGCAATAAATCAGGCAGGAATTAAATATGGAAAAAAATATGTGAACAAACTTTCAGAATATTAAGTTCAAGACGAGTCTGTTGGAGCTTCTAAAGTAGTGATGTTGTCTCCACAATGTCAGGAAAATACGTTTTGAGGAAATGGTCATTGAAGTTACAATTTCCCATATAGTTCTATGGAGAAACAATGGATGGAATAATTGCACATGTTAATAATTCTCATTTTGTAGAATGGAATGGAACTGAAACGCACTGAATCTTCATTTCAAAACAAATCTAATTGCTGTGCTCATCGGAAAATCCTAATTTGCGAAGCCTTTTTTATGATTTGTGGTCTATACAGAAAGACTTCTATAAGTTGTCTCATATTTGAACATATTGGTGACTATAGTTATGTGGAAATAAATAACTGAACTTGATGTTTTGCAGCCGACCGCATCAAGAAAGGCTTTGATTTCCAGTGGCCGCAGCCGGACAAGCCCATGTTTTTCTACGTCACTCAGGGACAGGAGGAAATCGCCAGTTCTGGGACGTCCTATCTCAACAGGTGAATTTGTTTGACAAGAAAGTCATCAAAACCTGGAGTTCCAATTCACCAGTTCCATCTCATTTTAGTAGCTGCTTCATGGACTCACTAAATTAAGAATTATTGTGTCTTTGTTTTCTGTTATTATTGTGAAGTCTGATTTGGAACATGCTTAACTCTACACTCAAGGCCAGGGCGTTCTTTCATAGAAAAGGCGGTCTGTGTGCGTTGGACTTCAGGCTTATGTGGAGGCTTTACCTTTCTGTATTGCGGAAAAATGTGTGATGTTCAGATGGTCAGAGCAGAGATGCACAGAAGTCTCTGAGGCAAAGTCCAAGTCACCCATACATTTAACTGGTTCAAAACATCACTCACTTTAAAGTAAACTGTATTGTAGGATGAACCACTCTTAGAAATGTCTCCTAAAGTAAATGTCATTTATGACTACCCACCTCTGTAGAACTGAAGCTTCCAACGTGGAGAAGATTACCACGCGGCTGTTGAAAGCTGGAGCCAAGCCAGACCAGATCGGCATCATCACCCCGTACGAAGGCCAGCGCTCATACCTGGTCCAGTACATGCAGTTCAGTGGCTCCCTGCACACCAAGCTCTATCAGGTACTTTTCTGATCACTGTTGATCATTCACCTCTTTATCGCCATGGTCAGACTCCGGCCACAGCATCCTGGGACTGTAACAGCACCTGACAGGTGAGGGAAGAGGGGGGCAGGGTTCACTATAGACACCTCCTGATGAACAAAAGTCTGATAGAATAGCTTAATGTAGCTTCAGATGATCCTGCTCTGGAAAGCATTCAGCAATTGTTGATTATTATTTTGAACATACTGGTATCATTCATATACCACTAGACCAGTGGTTCCCAACCTTTATTTTTTGTCTGGGCACCCCTAGGGCCTTTTATTTCTACTCCGAGTACCCCCTGCCTCGTTGGATTTGTTGATTAGTTCTAAAGTTTATCAAAGATTCTTCATCTGTACTACTGTAGTTGAAGTGTAGGAAGTTTCGCTCTTCATCCGCACTGAGCAAACTTGCATGCCAGTGGATCTTATAAAGAACCAAAGAACCAAAGGTAATGACAAAAACTCATACTTATTGGTTAAAAAAGCTAAATACTTTCAAACTCCTACTATTTACAGTTAAATGATTTAAATATATTTCCCTTTAACATAATAATCAAAAATGCAAGTTCAGTTTTATCTTTTTTTTTTTTATTTATCTGAAATGATTCCATGTACCCCCTCCTAAGCTCTCACCCCATAGGGGCCCCATACCCCTGGTTGGGAAATCCTATTTGTACCATTTCAACTTCAACCAAATATCATAGTCCTGTCACAAAGTCTGTGTGAAAAACAAATTTGTTATTCACAAAATGTTATTATCAGGGGACTGACATTTGACGTTTTTGAAATGATGCATTCATATTGAGATTTCACCTCATTCCAACCTTGATGAAATGTTAGAAATATATAGAAATATAGAAATATATATAATAGAAATATTAAATTAGATTTTCCAAGTATAAACCCTGGCAGGGTAATGGGCTTTTCTGCTACATTTAGTCTGCACATCTGTTTTCTTGATCGAGAACATGGTCCAAACCCCTTGTTTTGTTTTTTGGCAGCAAGTGGAGATTGCCAGCGTGGATGCGTTTCAAGGCAGAGAGAAGGACTTCATCATCCTGTCATGTGTCCGTGCCAACGAACACCAGGGCATCGGCTTCCTCAACGACCCTCGCCGGCTCAACGTGGCCCTCACCAGAGCCAAGTAATGTTCACTACACAGGGCCTTTAAACCTGCTTTATCCTCTTTAATTTTTGTTCAGCCCTGGTTTAGCCCTGATGTTGGTGGAATTTTGAAATGGTCTTAAGTGACACTACTACGAAATGTATATGCACCTATAGTTCTTGCAGGGCGTGTATTGACCTGTGCACACACTGCTGCTGGGTGTTTGTAGGTATGGAGTGATCATTGTGGGGAATCCGAAGGCCCTGTCCAAGCAGCCTCTGTGGAACAACCTGCTCAACTACTACAAGGAGCAAAAGGTCCTGGTGGAGGGCCCTCTGAACAACCTGAGAGAAAGCCTCATGCAGTTCAGCAAGCCCCGCAAACTGGTCAACACCATCAACCCGGTCAGCACTTGGTCAACATGTGACCATCTGTTGTAGAAATACTGTAGAGTGAAAGTGTCCACATGTTTGTTTTTCAGGGAGGCCGGTTTATGAGCACAGCCATGTATGATGCCCGCGAAGCCCTGATCCCCGGTTCAGCCTATGACCGCTCCAGTGCAGGTACTAATATCACAAATACCAAGCCTAGACACTGTATCAATGAGAACATCCATTCATTCTACATTTAATGGACTGCATATCGGATGTTAAACTGTGGTTACAGCAGAATTTCCTCCATTTAAACGAGGACAAAACTGATTTTATTTTGTTTGGTGATTCAAATGTTTCAGACTTTGGCTTGTTGTCTTCTAGTTTTAAACCAATGGTCAGAAACCTTGGGGTTGTTTTTGATAATTCTTTTCGTTTTGACAAACAGATTTACAGTGTGGTCAGGTCAAGTTTTTATCAGCTGCGTGTTTTAACTAAAGTAAAGCCTTTTTTAAACCGCTCAGACCTGGAAAAAATGATCCACGCTTTTATCAGTTCAAGAATTGATTATTGTAATGCCCTTTATTTTGGAGTTCCCCAGTCTTGTCTTTAGGGCTGTCCCTGACTAAAGATTTTCTTAGTCGACTAAAAACATGCCCTGAGCAGCGACTAAAAGGGGGGCGTGGCCACATGTTGGATTTTTTTAAATATATTTTTTTTAACTTTTTTTTTTTTAGGCTATTTATAATCAAAATGATTATATTATTATTGCTGTTGTTGATATTATAATCAATGTGAAATGAGTTCAAGCATTTTGACACGTTTTTAAATATAATATTAATATATAACACTTATTGAACGGGCATGATCACGTGATTCTCACTCAGCCTTTCTTACGGGGCGCTGCGTGGCTACAGCCAGACACATGACCTGTTACTGGTTATTATGC
>OMNZ01021660.1:3624-14174 GCA_900303255.1 Lesueurigobius sanzi | reverse complement strand
ATGAATTCCGCCTAAAAAAACACACACATTACAGCAGGTCAGCAGCTTGTTTACATTGTAAAGACGCAAATAAACATCATAAATAGTAACTACAGCTAATTATTGACTTTTTATCAACTGTTTATCTCTGTAACAATAAATAATTGAAAAGTTAATGAGGTTTCGATTTAAAATAGTCAAGGCGGAATCCCATTATAATAAATAGGGCACAATTTGGCACCTTTTGGCCCAAAAAATTCAAATTTGTAATTTGTAATTGAAAATTTTGGATCCTATTTATATATTTGGTCATAAAATACAGTTTTTCCAAGAAGAAAAAATACACTTTTTAAAAAATAGATTCAAATAAACAAGGATTGTCTCTAAAAAAAATGGGGACTCTAGGGCTTAAGAGGTTAAAGGGACAGTATCTGTGTTTCTTTTCAAGGGAGACACAGCAGGCAAGACAGGGTTGTAAGACAGGGGATCTCCAACCAGTAGCTTTTTTTGTTGTTGTTGTTGTAACTAGATTATTAAGTAGAAATAAGTATAACATCAGTATGCATATACAGTAAGTATAGCATCACAAGAAACCTCTGAAAAAAACATTATTTCTACTATGTTAACAAAATAACACTATGAATTTAAACCTGGCTCTATCCATAAACTTGTTTGGGAAAGTACATGTTAATGAACACACATTCAGGATTGTAGCCATTGTAGCCAAGACTGGAAATGTTTTAGATCAATAGACAATTTTCTAAACAACAAAGCGTTGTCAATGTGATCAAGATGTGTTTTAATTATTTAAAATGAAAAGAAAAGATAAAAAATAAGAAAATATATATTTTTATAAAAGCATTATTGAATGCATTCACCAGTATAAATGACTTGTATTTGCATTGGTCATTGGTTACCCGACAACCTGCTTGAATGGGTGGGTGAATAGGAATGATTCTTAGTGTGTGTGGTGTGAATACTTGTGAGCCACATGAGAAACAAACAATGACTTGAATTCAATTCGGCCGCATATATTATAAATAGGAAAATACTATTGACCAGACATTTTTTTTTAAAGAAATTAATAACAATAATGAGCACTGTATTGATTCACCATATTTGATCAACATTTTAAAATTGGACAAAGCCCTACAGGAGTGTTGCCTGTTAAATATTAATAATGGATTACGCTTGCCTAACAAACCTGTGCCACCATGACTGTAGCCAGATGTTTAGAAATATTTTTATGTGGGGGGTCTGGGGTTCCTCCTCCAGGAAATTTTGAATTGCACAGATATGATTTAATTCAATCTGGTGTATTTTAGATGACCATATCAGTCTAATTACACCATGACACAAAATAAACAAAATTAGAACAGGCTACATTATTGTTACATTATTCTTAAACAACACTCATAATTTTAAATCTGGTATTAATTTAAATGTATTATATTAATTCATCCATTGTTTTATTTATTTTCTGTGTTGATGTCTGTGATGCCTCTGTGGTGACTCTTATTGTAATATTGGGCAATACAAAAATGTATTGCTTGTGTTTCCCAGTGGAGCCTGACATTTCCCCAACGGTCTCCCATCACACTGACCAGGTCCTGCCCTGCTTAGCTTCAGAAATCTGACAGGATCAGGCATAGCAAAAGCAGTATGGCCATAAGACACTGTCCGTGCCCCCTGCTGGACAGTTGTGGAATTCCTTCCTTTTTTAAATGTTGGCTGCCCCCTAGCGGCTGGATTGAGCATTTTAATTATTTTGAAACTTCTGACAGGAATGGGCTAGAGACTTATTTTTTACATGTTTAAAAATGTAGGCTCTACAAGCCGCGGGCCGGATTAAATCCTGAAATCCTAACCCCAAAAGTATCGCTATCATATTGAAAACTGAGGTATTGCCCTAGTGTGAAACTAGTGTAATGCCCATGCATACATTTATTTCAGTTCATTTCAGTTCATTTTAGTTCATTTCAGTAATTTATTTCAATACCTATACAAAATCATAACAACAGATGCATGGTTTGAAAAGGGGATGGATGAAGCCAAAGCTTTTACATTTAGACGTTATATAAGCTGCTATAAAGGATTGAAAAGCAGGCTGGACACTATATGCACTTGATTTGCGGTTTGAGACAAAATGATTTTTCTTGTAATGCCGATTTAACGCCAACCGCTGAGTGCCTTTTTATGTGTGGCACTTAAAGGGTCATTATCATCGCGTGTGCGAATGAGGACAATTCTTCACACTTAGTCACTGTGTGTTTCCACAGACGCCTCCCAGGTTGAATTACACTGTTAACCTCAATTACCCTGTGCTTTATGACGGAGCGAGGGGTCAGCGCTGCGATAGGGACGTCAATTTGAGCATTTTTTGCTTTGTTTTGTGTTTTGGAGAGATACGGTCTCCCGTTCCTGTCTCCTTTTGTAATTCAGTCCCTTTCTCTGCGATCATTGTAGGACGTGAAGCTGATTAAAGCTTCTCCATATAAAGCAGGTGATGTGCCATGTGGGTGGAGTTAATGTCCTCAATGGAAGGGAGAGGGGCACCAATGATTTTCTCAGCTGCTCTTACTTTGTGCTTGAGGCTCCTATGCAGGATGAAGTAGCCTACAGCCACCGTACCACGCAGTAGTGACATGTGGGTCGGCCTGAAACCTGCCCCTTTTTACCTCCCTCCTTTTAATCTTAGCCTGAAACAAAGAGCACTTCTTCTGCTCCTATGATTCTACCTCTTAACATACACATCGCCCCTAAATCATTTACAATGCCTGGTTTCAGAATCTATTAATTCTGCATATGTTGGTTCAGCCCTGGTTTTCTGCATGGTTAAATATCTCCCAATTTGCATTTAATCTGCATCCATTTGTTCTGCCTCCTTGGAATCAAAGTTAAATTGACAAAGACCAGAGAGTGCGGAAAACGTGTTCTCTATAAAGATGAAACATATGCACTGGTGACATACAAACTGATAGAGCACAGTGAGGTTGGATATTATTGACATGATGTCAAATAATTCATGCATTTTGGAGTCATGGAATAGCACACAGACGGGTTTGCATGTCCTGCCTATTACATGTCTGTGTGAGAGTGTAGACTTGTTTGTCAGTGTGGAATGGCCTTCACTGTATACAAGTCACCAGAGTATAAATTACTCTCAAGGTCTATTTTCTGCGTCTGAGTTCAAATATAAGTTGTCTATAGTAAGGGTAGCAAGAGTTGAATATTGATTGAAATCCTCAGTTCTCATTGGGGGTTCCTGTAAGCTAAAGACTGCTTCTCCATTGTCCCATTTCTGAAAGCAATGTTTTACTTTGTTTTAAGGGGGAGTTGTACAAATGAAATTCATAGAGCTCTTTTTTGTTGTAGTTTTTTGACCATATTACAATGTTGTTTCAGTAGCAAAAACACAGCTGGAGCTCAATTTCGAGCCACTCGGCCATGTTTGAGTAACCTTTGAATCTTCTCCAGTGGCTATTCTTTAGCACCGCAGCAGCAGCTCATGAAAAGCTCTTCCTGAGTCCCTATGTTTCCAAGAAATGCTTTACTTGCAGTATCTATACCCAGAAGGGCAGCAAGAGGAGGGGGAGGGAGGGGCTTACGGAGAATGCCTTGTTTAATCAAGAAGTTAAGTTATGTCATGTTATTTTTTAATAAGCCAATGTAGATCAATATAGAATTTTCCAAAGTGTAAGATGTGTTTCGATTATTACCAAGTACCTTCCAAAAGCGCAATACCCCTCTTTGAGACACCACATGAACACAACCTATTCATCTAAGTTACATAAGCGTTGACTTGATGTGATGGTGTAAATGTGTCCTGTCTCCACTAGTTCATTCAGGACCTTATTTGTTGATAGGGTCTTGCAGAATACTTCAGTATTTGTGTACATTGCATGTTGTTTAGAATTGTGATAGATGTTAGTCCTTTTTACTCATTAGCTTACAATAATTAGAGCAGTGGAATATGAAGCAGCGTGAAAGTAGTAGGTGATGTATTTCGAGCTGACGTGGAGCTGACAGATGCCAAACACAGAGGCCGTATTTAGCTTGTTGTGGAGATAACAAACTTCAGGCAGCATTAGCATTAGCTGAAATGGCTGCCACATGACATTGGGCTGCTCTTTATGTTAGATCACTGTGACGACTCTGTTTGCTCGAAATGAGGCTGCTCAATGGGCTCTGTAGCATGGCTTACTTTAAAAAAAGATTTAAAAAAAAAAAACTTATTTTGTATGTTTAGAATTTTTGCATAAATGGAAGAACAAAACATGATACTCCATGTGTTAGCTTAGGGATGTTCATTGTGTCTACTGGTCGAACAGCTTGTGAGTTTCTTTTATTCAGACACTAGGATTAGAAATGGGAAACATTTCTAATCCTAGTGTCTGAATAAAAGAAACTCAGAAGCTGATGATACTCAAGCTGATGATATGGTCAGGCATTTTAGGATGTACCTTGCTGTTTGTGTTGTATAACTTACAACTGTAGAACTGGAGCTGTTAATTATTTTGTGATGATAAGGGGCAGACATTGTAAGTTATTACTTCTTTCTTCTCCTTTTCATTCTTGATATACAGTATGTTAAATGCTGGGTGAAAGCTAACTATTTTCTCAACAGTGTTTTGGGCTCTTCAGAAGAACGACTGAATATGCAGCATTACTTGAACATGCATTACTGAAACAATAATTACACATATTTATTTGTGGACATGTCATGATCACATTTTAATCCTTCAAAAGTTAGAATATAAAAAGAACTAAAAAAATCAAGTTTGTTACTACATATGCCTGTTTACGTTACAAAACTTACAAATCAAGAATGGGTTTAAGAGACTTGATTACTGAAAATGAATCTTGTTTTGACTAGTTACTACTAGATTAGACATATTTACTGTCATCTACATCGGCTTATTTCTGGACATTTCTGACCAGTTTTAAGGCAATCTCACTTGAAATAAGCAAATAAAACTGCCAAGTCATTTAGTAATACGAATATACATATCTATTGCATATACAGTATAGATATATTGCAGTGTATACTACTCTTTTCTGTTGTTTGAGTGAGGTGAATGGTGAATCAAATACTAATGGAACATGACTTGACAAACAAAATGTATTCTGCTTGAAAAACTGCGTTACGCGAGAGCCTGTGTTAATACACTTGCTGAGGTCATCATATCAGTCCAGCAGTCAACATGCTCATGACAGTATAGTTATGAGAACACGGTGAGGCACTGTGGGGGCGGGCACTGGTGTCATTGCTAATGCAGAGATGGTCCAGTCAACATTACTATAGTGAGAGAGGCCGGTTGCCTGACTGGTGACCTACTAACACCAGTGATGTAACGCAATGGGGCCGCAATGACTGTCCACGTCGAGCAGAGGAATATGTGGAATCTGTTTGTTGGTAGTAGTGGAGTTGGTTAATGCTATGAACCAGGAGGTAGCCAGATTGATGGTCTAGCACCGTCTGGGTATACTCTGGGTTCCCCCCCTCAAGGAATAGGCCACTATTTTTCATACTGAGATATGTTCTTACCTGAGCTTAGACAAGTGCGTACCTGTCTGGTCTTTGTGCGTGCTTGCAGTCACACACAAAGACCAAAGATGCAGGGGAGGAAGCCGGTCAGACCTGGCAGACCCTCTGTCAGCAGGGTCTTCAACTCCCACCTCCGGGAGAGCTTCTCCCAGTTCGGATACCCAAATGAGATCACAAACATCGGGTGTGGGTGGATCGGGTTATAAATAACATATATTTTTTTTATATGTTAATAGCTTTTTTATATGTTAATAGCTTTTTTATATGTTAATAGCTTTTTTATATGTTAATAACTTTCAGCGCAAAAAATGCATAATTATCCATAAACCTCTCTTTTAGTAGGCTGTGCCTTGTTGAATATCCAGTTTAATACGGTAAACGCATTACTAGTTTTTTTATTTTATCATTGATCCAAGTTTTAGTATCATGCGCCTGTCGCTTTAAATAGGCTCCATGCATCAAATGCATGCTCAACAAGCACAAACTAACTACATGCCAGGGCCTACTGGGACTATTTGGTGATGAAAATGATGAGACAAAGATCTAACAGGATTACAAACCTCAAGAGAGAGGTGGGAGAGAAAAAGAGCAGCTGACCCTCTTGGTCGAAAGGTAAGCTACTGCTGAGGCCACTTTACTCCAAACTCCCGTTTCATTTGATAGTTGTCCATGACGTGGTAAAAGTAATTATTGTTTCTGCTCGTTGCTTCCTGGTAAGTCCATATTTCAAACGTGTTTCAGTTAGATGTAAACAAAAGAGTCATTTCTACTCTGTAAACTCACGTTCACATGGTCTGGTCCCCTTTGATTGACAGGCAGCTTTTGCGCTGCTTCCAGAGTTACTTTTAATATGTGCGGGTTGGAACGGGTCGGATTGGCAAATTGAGACCCAGTTTTTAGGCTCGGGCGGATTGGATCCGATTTTCTTCAGGTTGGTTTGGGGCGGGTCAGAAAAAAGCCGACCCGCGCATCACTAGTCTGAGGTGTAATTTTCAGATGTAGCATCTTGGGTTCAGTCAGTGCAGACCATAGATTTGAAACAGGCATAGAGACACATGTAACACGTGTGTAACAATAAATTCATCACCCAGAGCACTGAGAAACAGTGCCATATAGTGCCCAATCAACAGACGAAGTACCAAAGCTGTAGTCAGAGGTGAGAGAAGTTATACAGTTGGCTCTGAACGATACATAGCTGTATTTTATTCTGTATTTGAGTGATGAGCTAAATATTGGATCGAACCAAAAGACAAAATGTATTCATCCTGAAGCAGATAATGCTGTGTCCCTAAGACAAAACCCACTTCAGTTATGACATAAAAAGTCTTGCAACTGGCACATTTACTGCTTTGGTAAAAACTACTCTGAATGCCAAATCATGGTTAAGTATGGTGACCCGTAACAAAAAGAGAGCAGTCCAATGAAAATAGTGAACTGTTTGTATGAATTTGATGATTGGGCGTCGTAAGTGACACCTGCCCTGCACCGAGGAGCTTTCCAAGGTCAAGCATAAATCAACAGGAATTATACGGCTGTCACAAAGCATTACTCCACCACCACAGCAGCAGCGCAAAAGAGCCAACACAGATTCAGTTCAGGTGTTATTTCAGTCTATTTTTGCTATATTACTAGATTTAGGACAATATAGTCTATAGGAATCAGGTCAGCTGTTGTGACATGGTTCAAGCTGTGAAATTTCATTTATTGATTTCAGTGGCTGTTGTGAAGTATGGAGGATTGTAACGTCAATGTATGACGCCATTCATCGCAGCTAATCTGCAAACCAAGGCCATCTACTGCTAATCAAACCGTAGCACAAATACAGCTGTGCTCAAATGTTTATCCTGGCAGAATGTCAGGGTATCCAAACGTATGGATTGTATAGAATATGAATGATAACACAAAAACCTTCATTTCACTCATGGTTAGTGGTTGCGTGAAGCCATTTATTGTCAAAAAACCTGTTTGTTTACGCCAGGGGTGTCCAAACATTTTTCACAGAGGGCCGCATATTGACACGTATACAGCATGAAGGGCCACAGATCCGTGGTCAGTGCATTCAAACAGTCAACTAGGTGTCACAACTGGAAATGAAGTGAGTGCTTCAGGGTCCAAGGGTAAAAAAAACATCGTCAGTAGGTGCTCATCAAGGAATACAAATAGTCCAAAGAATATAAAGGAGGCCCTAAAGGTGCAAAAACATATAAAAATGGTGAAAAAAGGACAAATGACACGTCCGAGGCACTCTGCTGTTAAGTTAGGTCATTTATTACAACGCATTTCAACCACAAAGTCCATTTTTATTGTTTGCTACTGCAATCTTTATCTTTAAGTGTGCTGTAGATTTGTCTATGTCCAAACTCAACAGCATATAGAGTTGTGTTGATTTTATATGGATCTACTGTATCTTACTTCATGCCCTGTGCTTCAATATGGTGCTTATGGTGGTGTATTTGTAGACAATTGTTTTCTTTTTCTAAATCGTGCAATGGGTGGGGCTCTTCTCATTGGCTCCATTGTAGTGTCACATGGGCCTTTCTCCTATGTATACACACCTGTGCAAACTGTTTTAATTTTACATGCCCTGAAGAAGACACTTCCTTAAGCCATGTCCCACACCTTTATTTTGACTTGGAGACATAAAGCTAGCTCTGTCTCACAATAAATGTTGATGAATAAAATGGTTTGAAGTGTGTGGAATTATTAACATTGCAGTATGGTTGCTGGTGATGAAGAGGGTTGAGGGCCACCAAGAATTGGTCTGAGGGCCGCATTTGGCCCCTGGGACGCACTTTGGACATGCCTGGTTTACACTTTTCAACTAGAAACTATCCAAATGTCCCTGATCAAAAGTTTACATATTGTGCAACATACATTTTTTCAGAGAGACCAATTTTGTCAGAAAGTCCTGTATTTCAGCTGAAGTGAGTTTTTCTTTGCTCCTGAACAACTTCCCCAGTTTCATTCCGTTTCATTATGACTTCAAAAGAGTAAACTCAGTTCTTCTTCGCACAACCACTAACTGTGAGTGGAATTAAAGATTTTTGTGTTATTATTCATATTCTATGAAAAATAGCCAAAAGATTGAAAGAGTATGTAAAATGAAAAGGGTATATAAACTTATGAGCACAACTATACATTCAGAAGTGACAACAGTGCTGGATGCACCGGTTGCTGCTGGCATCCACCTGATGACCTTATTAATTGTGAGCAAATGTTGTGTCACTGAGCTCCTGTCTCCTGACAATTCTTTCATTCAGTGCACCAGACAAAAATACCATCAAATGACCAAATAATATTATTTTGTAGAGATGACAATGTATTCTTCATACGTATATGGTCTGGGGGGTTTTAATTTGTTACTTGCTTTTCTTCGTCCATCTCCTGTCAAATCAACTGGTGAAGCTTCAAAGCCTGTTAATTAGTTGCCTCCGCATGATGCAGGGTTATTTGAGAGGAAATGTCTTCTTCCACATCGCAAATAAACACCTGTGACTGGATCATCCTAAAATCTGAAGGTGGGAATGATTTGTTCTAAAAAGACTTTCATGTGCTCTTGCATTTGAAAACAAAGTAGGAGCAGCTGACTGGACAGCATAATAACTATTCACTTTAGGCCAAAGGCTCAACTGTCAATTGAGAAAGAAGAGCATTTATTTTAGAATTGACTGCTTCATCATAAACATAATTGATGCCTTTAAAAAAAAAGAAAAGTTATTTCATTTGAACTGTTTCCATCTAATTCTGAATCAAAGAGAGAAATTGCAACATCTGTAATGACTTCTCGCTCAGGCGTGTCCTGCGTCTGTGTGAGGCTGCTCTGACCTTTAGCTGTAGCTGTTTGGCCATTTCATGGTTAGTCATCCATGTCTGAGCACACATACGTACTGTAGGTGCAAAATTCTAGCTTGGGGTTTCCAAATGTAATTCAAGTCTAACTGGAGTTTTGTGAAGACAAGATGAAAAATGATGGTGCTGGAAGATGTTGGACAAACACGCACTAATCACACATGTCATAATGAAACATATTCTTCCATCTTGTATTGATACATGTCAGAAATGTGCTCTTTAGTGTCAGTGGCAGTGCTCACATCTTCGTAACAAAAGGATTATTCATTTCATATGAATCAGATGCAGCGTGATGGATGGATGGGGGTATGGCCGGCAGTGATGGTGACCAATGTGGTGATGGTGGTGATAATAATGGAATTAATTATTATTATAAATTCTATTATCTCTTTTGTATTATTATTTGTATGATTTATGTTATTAGCTACAGTATATTTATCTCACTGGTACTTAGGTTTGTTATTATTATTATTTCATCATTTTTGTTTGTTTGCTGCATTTTAATTTTGTTTATTCTCTCTCCCTCTTCTCCCAACCATCTTAATCTTTCTCCCTTCCTTAAATGCTCTGTTCAGTGCCCTCCCTTACGTGTGTTATACTAAATGTCAGCTTTGTTTAATGTTATATTTGTTAGTTTTGTTTTATGTTGGTTGGGACCATGCATGTTAATGAACACACATGAGAACCATGCATGTAAACACACCACTCCGGATTCGCCATGGGGCTCATTTCCATCCGTTGTCCCACACTCGCACGCACAAACAAACTCTCATTCATGGCAGACACAGGGAGAACATGCAAAGTCCACACAGAAAGGGAAGCACAGGGACCCGGCCGTGTTTACAAAGTTATCTTCCGGGCTAATGGTTTCTAGCTTTGGAGCGAGTTCCTGATTTCTCATCACAAAAAATACGTTCCACTTTTATGTCACTTTTGTCCTCCCACAAACGTCTGCGAACACAGCACACTGGTGGTAAAATTCCCATAATGCATTGCAGTTTCAAAGCTCTATAAATGAAATTGTTGCTTTCAAACCATGTTAACTCCAGTGTTTTTCAGTGACTGTGGTCCTTTCTCACTTGAGACCCCCCCCCTCTCTCTCTCTCTCTCTCTCTCTCTCTCTCTCTCTCTCTCTCTCTCCCCTTCTCTCTCTCATCCCTCTCTCCCTTCTTCT
>OMNZ01021635.1:0-32596 GCA_900303255.1 Lesueurigobius sanzi | reverse complement strand
ATTTTGCAAGTTCTCCCACTTAGAAATCATGGAGGGGTCTGAAATTTTCATGGTAGGTGCATGTCCACTGTGTGAGAGATAATCTAAAAAGAAAAATCCAGAAATCACAATCTATAATTTTTTAACAATTTATTCGTGTGATACAGCTGAAAATAAGTATTTGAACACCTGTCTATCAGCTAGAATTCTGACCCTCAAAGACCTGTTATTCTGCTTTTAAATAGTCCAACTACACTCTCAATTGCTCCAACAGTTGTCCTTTTTTCTCCAGGCTGCTTGGCAATTGCCCCGCAGCCCTTTACAGCTTTGTGAAGGTCTACAATTTTGTCTCTGGTGTCTTTTGAGAGCTCTTTGCTCTTGCCCATGTTGGTAGTTAGACCTTTGACTGATTGTGGGGTGCACAGGTGTCTTTATGAAAGCTAAGAACCTCAAAAAAGGTGCTACTAAATTAGAATCATGAGCAGAGTGTAGTTGGACTATTTAAAAGCAGAATAACAGGTCTTTGAGGGCCAGAATTCTAGCTGATAGACAGGTGATCAAATACTTATTTTCAGCTGTATCACACAAATAAATTGTTAAAAAATCATAGATTGTGATTTCTGGATTTTTCTTTGTAGATTATCTCTCACACAGTGGACATGCACCTACCATGAACATTTCAGACCCCTCCATGATTTCTAAGTGGGAGAACTTGCAAAATAGCAGTGTTCAAATACTTACTTTCTTCACTGTATATCATGGTATCTTGTGAAGTTAAATTTGCTTGATTTCAGAATATTTTACCTTATTAATTTGAATTATCTGCCATTGGAACAAGTATTTTTGCACTTAAAATAAGAAAAGCATATAATTTCAAGTACATTTAGATTTATTATCTAATTTTTAGTGCAAGAAGTGCAAAAATACCTGTTCCATTGGCAGATAATTTTACTTGACGAATATTATTATTACATCACTTTTTGCTGTGCACCAGCATGCATGGATTTATTGTGGACATATCATGCATATCATATCAATATTAAACATGGGCTTAAAACAATTCATTAGAGTGTCTGTACATTGCTATTTATGTTTTATGAATTCAAATAATGCCTCTGAGGATAAATACTAGCGCCAGGGCTGACTTTCACTTTCACTTTGATCTGACAATGTGGCGTTTCTGTGTCCATGCTATATCAACGCAGAACTGATCCAGTATTGGATTATTGGCCTTAACAATGTGGAGGACAGTTTGGGGCGTTTGATCAATCATGTAATTGTACCAGGAAGTAGAAAATGAAGCGCTGCAGAACCGTGGAAGAAGTCAACATGAAATGACCAAGCAAATGATGAAATACTAGGTCTGTTTTTGACGAGGGAACATTTAGCATGATTCAGGTCTAGGTACTAATCATTTTGATTAAACTTTCTACCAATGTATAAAGAGCTCACATATTTGAATATTTAGAAAAAGAAATATTTGCTATATCGTTTCAAGTGAGTCATTTTTGTGCCGTCCGTCTTTCTTTCTCAACATTACAAATCTTACGGTCAAACATCGAGGTTCCGTCTTTTCTCCTGGTGGAAACTTTGTCTTTTTATTAGCTTTTGGATTTCTCCTCCTCCTCTGACTCTTGTTCCGCGTCTCCTCCTGAGTGCTGCTCCTAATGATAGTAATCACGGAAATAAGGCAGGTGTAATGGTGAATCTGGCTAGTCAATCAGTCATCGTGAGCACAAGCCAGATGAGATGCCTGTGTCTGTAATGGCATCGTGAATGGCTGGAGATGAGCCCGAACGTGACCCCTGCACTCCTTCAGCGCTTCTGCATTTTGCCTTTTCCCGTACATATAGTTGCTACACTATTCTCCCCGTGTTTTTTTCCTGACAGGTGCAGACAGCCTCATACCACCATTTGCTGATTGTAGCAGTTAAATGTGCCTCTCCTGTTCCAGATGTCTTGGCCATTTTAGTTGATTGCATTGAGCCATCAGTGCTTCCTTTTGCAAGAGTTGGTAAAATGCCTCCTCTATATTCCCCATTGTTCACTGACATTTTCAATTTCTGCTTTTTGTTTTAGCCCTTTTTGCTCTGCAAGTTTTTTCCCCCCTCGCATCCATCTGTCTGAGCCCATACCTCACATGTAATTTCATTGTCAAAGTTGTCAAGTGCACAACAGTAGGTCATCCAATCATATAGTGTGCTTTTGTGCACGTATACCTGTGTGCTCTTGTGTGAGAGCGTGTGATTGAATATAGCATGCCCGCGGAGTCAGTAAATGAGGTGTGAAAGTACCCTCCTCATATGTAGCAATCAGTCAGGGCCCGATGAATGAAAGCGCTGTTGTCCATTAAACATCCTGTGAGATCATTGGGGTTTGCTCAGAAATGCATCACGTGTGTCATTTGAAGTCTTTACAGGCTGCACACCATATTTCTAAATTGCTATAAACTTTAGATGTATGCGCCGATGTAATGTTACCGGGTGAGATAATCTTGACACACGCTGGGACTATTTTGCAATGAAAAAAAGACACATTTCTGACAAGAGTTGCGATTCAAACTGCAGAAAAACTGCAAACTAGTCAAAATGAGTACATTTTCCCTCGATTTGAGCAACTACTTCCACAAAATCTGCCAGTGGGGTAAGTTTTTTTATACTTAAGACACTACAGCTGAATAGGGGAAAATGTTTATTTAATATTAATTTGAAACTTTTGCTATAATATTGATATAAATATGGGAAAAAATGTATTGCAAGTTTTCTGTCATTTTTTGTTTTCATCATATGTGTAAAACTGACCAAAACTGCCTATATTTTGGAGCGATAAAATCAAAATAATGGATAAAGCCAGATTTATGGCTTCATTTTGTTGATATAATTAGTTACAAAAATTTGCTCAGAGGGGATTTTTGATATCTTGTTTAGTTTTTTAATCAACTACTTATAAGTGAATGAATCTGTAAAAGATTAAATTTTGCCTCGTTTTTTGGGATTCAAAACAAAAATAAAATCAGACTAGACTTAAAAAATCCCTCTGGACAAATCTGCAGAATATTATTCTGGAACAAGACTGGAAGGTTTGGAGTCTGCGCTGCAAAAGGTGATCTCTTGATAAGTTAAATTTGCTTGAATTCAGAATATATGACCTTATTCTGAGTAATTTTGACTTGCCAAGTAAAATTATCTGCCAATGGAAGTATTTTTGCACTTAAAATAAGAAAAAGCATATTGTTTAAGTAAATTAACTAAATTTGGATTCAATATCTAATTTTTAGTGCAAGAAGTCGTTTTTTCTTAACCCTTTAACCGCAAAAGTTGCCAAAATGCACCCATTTGGCAACTTTTGCGTTACTTTGGCGCCTGCCATTAGGTCAAGAGCGATCTGAACAAACAACACATTATTAAAAAAAAATAACAATGGACAACAGAAATAAAGTGGGTGAACGTTTAGGTCTAACTTGGAGATGTGAGAGGAACTGGTAAAACATTTATCTGTTGTTCTCTATGGCTAAAAAACAGTTGGCGGTTAAAGGGTTAATTTATGTGCAGAAATACTTGTTCCATTGGCAGATAATTTTACTTGGCAAGTCAAAATTACTCCGAATAAGGTCATATATTCTGAATGCAAGCTAATTTTACTCACCAAGATATCCCTTTTTGCAGTCTGTTGGTGCTGCTGAAGGGAAGATCTCGATGAAAGAGTAAATTAAAAACGTGCTTCGTTGAAAATTGGCAGTTGAATTGAAATTTAGTAGCGTCTGCGCAACATGTTGTCTGTGTATATTCTTCACTAGCTTATCCCAGAGAGGATATTATCATATATGACGTACAGTGTCTTGTTGTGGACTTCACACACTCCACGTGGATACCACATACTGTATGTCAGTATTTATGAATGGACACAGGGGTCAGAGCAGCGAGAGAGAGAGGAAAAAGGCACGGCTAGAATCATTTCCTGGTCTGCCGATCAGCAAAACGTCATAAAATAATCATCGCAAAGGGAAACTGAAGTTAAAATTTTAAAAAATCAAATATTTTCCACCCCCTACATGCTCCAGCAATGTCCGTACTGTACTGTGAGCCCACAACTATCCCACTCAATGTTTAGGGACCAAATTATGCTCAAATATTAAGATTGCCGACCAAGTGAAAAATCAATGGTTTCACCTGCCGTGCCTCACCTTAAATTAAGAAAAAATCACACTCAAAATTACAGAAATAATAAAATATGAATCCTTCTTGAAATAAGATATGTTGATGATGTTTTTTCTTAATGTATCAAAATCTTTCCCCATTGGCAGATTTCTTGAAATTTTCTCAAATCGAGGATAAATTTACTCAGTTGAAGAGCATTCTACTTATTTCTTGATCACCTTTTGCAGCACATTTGAGAGAAGTAAAGTAAACCAATCCTAGAACCCCATACATTTCACATTTCAGAACTAGTTCGTAGAGATCCAAACTACAGAGTTGGAATGTATTGTGTCTAGTAAGAATAAGAATTGAGTTGTTATGTCATGTCTTTGCGATCCCCATATGATTGTGGTGATTCAGATTTTCAGCCTTACACCAGCACACTGTCATGCACTAGTCAAAGGTTTATTCTGTGCATATTGCATTCTATAGAGGCTGTGTTTAAGTCTGCACTTTGAGATTGTGAGCATTTAATGAGCTGCACACTTGACAATACAAACTATCTAGTCAAACTCGTTTTGTTGTGGAACCAAATTGCGGCTTTTGTAAATTGTTATAATTATGATGCAAATTAGGTTTTCAATTATGCGATCCAGTGATGTCCTGTTGTTCATGTCGCTTCCTCAAAATTCCCTTTTAAAAAAGTATGTGAGATTTTCTTGCTTATTTATTTATTTATAGATTCTTGTTTTGCTCCTAATATGGACTTTGTTTATGTATTAAAAAGTTCCCCCGTCTCAATTATTCATATAATGTTTTTCCAGCCAATAACAGCCACTTCTGTTTACACATTGTGCGGTATAGGACTCTGCAGTGCTACAGATAGGGCGTAATCTCTCTCCCGGAGCCCGATCCATAGATTTCATGTGCTCCATGTGGGGTGCTGGAGGCTGCTCTGCCCTTGGGAAAAATCAAATGCAGCTCCGAAGTGTTTGAAATACCACTGGGAGCTCCGTTTTTTTCCCCCCCAAATAAAGTTCTCACAAGCAGAAATGCGGCACATACAGTTATGATGTATCACCCTGGGACCATCATGTACAATCATTTTATCCATAGACTCCCCTGGGTTCGCCCTCATAATCGTATCCTATGTGTGTATGTTTTGTTATCGTGTGCCACTGCGTCTGGGAGGCTTTACCATGACTATCAGCGTGATGCACTGAACGTGTAAGTAAAACTCTGCTCCCGATAGTATAAGATTCTATTTATGGCACTCAGAGGCAGGTAACAGTAATTAGCACGGCTTAATTATTTTGGTTTCGGCAAATGGGTAATCTAATTGTTCACCCGCAATCTTGTAATAAACATGATACACAAGATGGAAGAAATTTTGAATATAGTTTTATTGCAGTAAATGTGGTCCCCATTAATGCGTCACAACATAAAAATAATTGACAATAAGGATTAAAATACAACACACAAACACATAAATTGTAGTAGAACTGGAAAAGAAGTGAGTGCTTCAGGGTCCATGGGTAAAAATGTTCATCAGCAGGTGCTCATCAAGGATTACAACGTAGTCCAAACAAATACGAAAAAGGCTCTAGGTGGTAAAAACAGATTAAAAGTGCCAAAAAAAAAGGGCAAATGACAGATCCGAGGCACTCTGCTGGTAAATTAAAAGTCCTTTTTTCAAGTGGGGGACCCCAACGTGTTTCAACCACAAAGGGTCTTCATCAGGGCATGCACATTGTAGTGTTGGTCTGCACATTTAGCCCTTTCTTAGTTATATTCAATTATTTTTATTGTTATCAATTCATTTGCACAAATATGACCTCTTATGACCAGGCCTTCTATTCAGACAAAGCTCCAGGCCACGCCGAAGTTGTCAAAAATCATTGGTTCGGACAATCATGGCAAGCCGTGAACCAAATAAAATATTAAATTCAAATGCAAACATTATTTTGTAGATTATTCATGTTATAGTTTGTGTAGTTTTAGTTGTTTTAAAGCGGGAGTGCCCAAACCTTTTTCATTATGGGCCGCATATTGAAGTGTAGACGGCGTGGAGACTTCAGGCAGTGGTCAATGCAGTCAAACATTCAATTGAGGTTTTGACTGTGCAACCACACTTTTATTCAGGCTTAGGACATTAATTCCAGCTCTGACTAACACTAAAATATCAGTTATTCAAGGCATGGTAATGTAAAATAATTAAACTTGGAGTAAAAAGTACCATCTCTGAAATTGTGCGCTAGCTCAGCAAAAAGGGCCAACAAAAATCTGTCTAAGGGCCGCATTTGGCCCACGGGCCGCACTTTGAGCAACCCTGTTTTAAGGCTTTCAACATCAGCATTTTTCTGGTCACAACTACTTTTGTGCTTTTGTACCGATTCCCAGTGTAACTTGAACATGCTGAAAAGCCCATTTTCTGTATTGGCCTCTGAGTTTTAATTGTTGTTGATACCCACTGTCTACCAATCAATAGGAGCTTGATAAAAAGGCCTATATAGATGGATGTGCTAAGGCTTTACTCAATATTAATTCATTATTAATTAGCCAAGCGAATATCCGCATCAGTGCCAAAAGTTTTCTCACCCAAAACCCACAAAATGAAATCCCCAAACTACACAGAGTTCTTGTCTTTGGAAGAAGGCAATCCTCCTCCTTTTATCTGGCGTGCCTCTGTTTTTTTTTATGTGTTCTTTTTGTTCCTATCTGATATAAGGGGGTACATATCAGATGCTTTGAGCTAAGCCAGTTAGCATAGATCCTCTGTGGTGCGTTTGTCTATCTTGGCTGATCAACCCGAGATGAAAGGAGCGCGCCTCGTGTGTTGTGCGAATACGACCGCGTGGATGCCTGGTGGGAGGAAGGAGAAAGTGGCACAAAGAACGGTGCAAACAACATCGTGTGTGTAGCTTGAAGCACTCTCAGGACGAACAAGGATACAAGCTCAAGAATAAGGACGTGCAGCGAATGTGGTCCCCCCTTGTTTGACTGTTCTTTATGGATACCTCATATAATAAACCAAGCCAGAAGCTAAGTCATGGGCTAACCTTTA
Source organism: Lesueurigobius sanzi (assembly GCA_900303255.1). NCBI lineage: Eukaryota > Metazoa > Chordata > Actinopteri > Gobiiformes > Gobiidae > Lesueurigobius > Lesueurigobius sanzi. Next base: position 25,417 of record OMNZ01021635.1, on the reverse strand, counting down.
TAAACAGCCTGTATTGATGTGCAGGACAGCATTCTATGGTGAAATTGGTCTTTGTATTTGTTAAAATGCTGAATAGTATTTTTCTTGAAAGGATTTTGGGGCCATAGACTTGAAAGGGGGTAAAGCTCGAGGAGAGATTCATTCATTAAAGGTGCACTAGGTACTTTTTATGTAAAAAAAAACATAACTTGATATCAGTTCGTATTTGACCTTTTAGTGGCCCATACTGTAAAAAAATATATCTTGAAGAGTTAAAATTACTAGAATTAAGTATATTTTACCCTAATTTGAGTAATTTTGACATGTCGAGTAAATAAATCTTCCAATGGACTATGATTTTTTGCCCCATATTTCAAATTACATTTATTATCACATTTTTTGTGCAATTATGTGTTATGTTTTTAGGTGCAAAAATACTTGTTCCATTGGCAGATAATTTTACTTTCGCGCTCAAATCAAGGTCAAATATTCTCATTTCACGAAAATGTAGCATATTTTCAATTTAGTTTTTCGATTACAGCGGCCTTTATGATCAATTGTTTTCACGGTTTCGTACCAGAGACTTACCAGAAACCCTAAAATAATTGATCCTGAGCATCATAGACGCCACAGTGATGGAAAGTAAAAGTGCCATGCTGCACCCATAAAGCTACTGGGTCACTAAAAGGGAAAGTACACACTATTATCAAGGTTTTTTTGTCACATAGTAGTTACATAGTGCACAATGTCTGTGTCAAAAAGTGGCATTGAGGTCATGTGTCCTAAAAAACTGGCATTATTCAATTACATAGGCATCACAGTTTGTTTAAAAATACTTGGACAAAGAAGAAGAAGAAATGATGTTTTGTTTTTTTCATCTGGAATTCATTTCACCGTGTATCTCCTTTAGAGTTGTATAGGCCCCCGACGCCGTCCTCCTCCACAAATTATGACTTCAAATCCTAGAACAGCATGAACACAACCTATACGCTCTCCTTATAGCATCATTTAGGCTTCAGACTGCCTAAACTGCCTGTCAGCCGCAGACAGAGCAGGGCCTGAGCTCCACGGGGATCAGTTACCAGAGATGCATATCTGTAGTGTGCGATCATTAGTGGGCGGGAAGGATGCTGTCACATACATACATGATAAATAAAGCCAGTGAGTGAAAAAAGCCTCTACATTATTTATCTGTTTATCTGTAATCCCCAGCATTACTTTAAAGGCTACTTGACATTTGTGCGCAGTGGAGGCTGCCTGTTAAACAAGAAATAGAAAATGCATGAGGCCTTTCTATACTGTATATCACAAATAACTCCAGCTTTTTTGAAAACAGCATTTCATTGAGGCTTGTTTTTGTCGTAAAAGATCATGCAAATTGAGTGAGTCTGCAGCGTTCGGTCTGGCTGTTAATTTAATCTAATTGCAGTTTTAGGCATTTTCTTTACAAAGGAAAGTTTTTTTTTCCATTGTTTTTGAGTTTAACTTTGATTGTAGTCTTTTCCATTTTCATTCATTGATTATAATTAAAATATCTGGTGAGTTAATTATACTTTTACAGTAGTTAACATTAAGTATTTTAATTATTTTGTTTTGTTTTTGTGCTTGCTGTCAAAAATATTGACAAAATGAACACTATCAGAAAGAGTGTATTGTGACTAGGGATGGGAATTGAGAAGATTTAATTGGTATCAATGCCATCAATAATTTTTCCTATCAATTTGAATCTTTATTGATTCTCTTATTAATGCCTGACTTGTCTGTGTGTTGTGGGAAAAGCAGGGAACGTGTATGCTTTTGATGAAGTATATCAAAAACGGAAACTGCTGAAAAATGACTTCTTTGAGTTCACCAAAATACTGTGGCTCCTATGGTGCAAAAAATGTATTAACAATGATGTTGTAATACTACTATAAATAAGTTTCCAAGGATTTATCATAATAAACCTGGTAACTGTCGTTTAAAACTCTACCAACATGTTCTTAAACTTGCCGATGGGGATCTAGGGCACTCAGCCTGACATCGCTCTAAAATATAATGGTAACATTTGCACAAACCCAATGCTTTTCAACAAGTTTCTGAAGCGCTCATTTAGGTTACCTTGTTGAGCGGAGGTTACGGAGCTGCAGCTAAAGCCGGGGAAGAATCAGACAGACTTGTTCTTAGCCGATCGAAACATGACATTTCTGTAATTTAATGCCATGAATTGTGAGGTGTTTAAGCATGTTGTTTCCATTACCACTTTTGGGTTACTACGGGAACGTTTCGTCTTGTTTTGTAAAATAAAGCCACACTTTAGACGCTTCTTCCCCCATGTTTACTTTCTTTCTTCGACGCGCTGTCACACTCAAGTCTGAGAACTGCGTCATGACGCATGTGTCTAGCTCCGCTCTATGGCGCTAGGGGATACAAAGAGTGTTTTCGGTAAGAGGGATCAATCATGAAGTAAACATATGGTTCCAACAGAACCGACCCAGAATCCTTTTTTCCATACGCTGGTGGTGATATAAAAAAAATAAATGCATGTCTTACAAATATGAATTTCTGGTGTTAGTGCTAGGCATGTTATTGTATTGGTTACTGATTGACAGATTCATATATTTCAAACTTGTGATTTAAATTAGCCAAGGGTTGATTCTCAGTAATAAATAAGATAAGACTTTTACTCGTAATTAGACATTTACTCGTTATAACAGCTCTTAAGAACAGACGGGGGTGAAAATAGTTAGGAAATGTGCCATCAAAGAACAGGGAATAATAATAGAATAAAACATCTCTTAACATCTCTCAAACTGTAAACATCTCTTATGTAAAATAAGTATGACAATCAAACAAAATACAGTATGAGAGTTGGCAGTGCAGGTGAGTATATTATACATAAACTATACATATAAACAAATATATATGGATAAAAGATCAAATGTCATGTTCAAAGTCCGGGAAAGCTGAATGATGAAACTAATTTCCTTGTCCCTCTTTTGTCCCCGACCCACCACTCGGGATTGTCTCAAACTCCTTATTTATTTAAATTACTCATCTCGATGTCTTTTTTTATGCCGATAAATAATGTGCTTAATATATTTTGTAATACGATCCCGCCGCTGACGATCATTCCTCGGATTCTACCAACTGGGGTTTACTTTATTTTCATGGTGACGACCTGATGTATCACACAGTCACTTACTAACAATAATAACTATAAATCCAATGGTCATAAATGTGCGGCTTTATCTCTTCGTCGTTGTGTTTGTGAAATGATCGTCAATAAGCTTGTTTTACGACGCCAGGCTTTATATTTTATTCTCCGTTTGTTGGCTCAATTTCCCTGTTGTGCAAATTTATACCTGTGACTTCATGGTGTCGAAATATAAATTTGAAAGTACTCGCAATAAACTGTCTGGATTAATTACCCACAAAGGAAGTCATAAGAAGTTGTAATTAATACTTGGGCCAACCGTCCATCAATCATCTATTCATTCGCTTTTGAAAACATAAAAAAACATAAAAGCTTGTTTCGCTGGATGTTTTTTCTCCCTCTCTCCTCTCTTACACACTCTGCGCTCTGATTTCTGTCACCAATCAGCCTCCATTTTCCAACCAAATTAATTCTCGCTAATTTGGAGCTTCCAGTGGTCAACCCCCCGTGGCGCTCCGTGGCGAGCTTTGTCTCGGTGTGTGCGTGCGTGCCCACAAAACGGCCCGTATCTGCATATGAAGTAGGGAGCCTTCCACAATAGATCTTAATTGAGAAGACGGACTGCAATCAGCACATTCTTGTAGGAAATCATTAAATCATTTCTTCCTCCCCTCTCCTTTTCTCTCTGCTACTTGTGGTGATTAGCATAGTAATGATAGCATCCTGATTATGTCCATCAGAAATCTGACATCTGCGGTCTCTCCAGCTCTTTTTACCACCCAAATAAATTAAAATCATAAAAACTTAGGGGGAAGAGAGAGAGAGAGATCCTTTTAATTAATGGGATGTGTAAAGATGTGTCGGCCTTCTAGTAGTGAAATGGAAGCGTAATTGGTAAGGATGTAAGAAAATATTGACTCTGGAAATATAGGGATATTTTATTGGGTCAATAATTAAAACATGTCCGTAAAATGTTAGCATTTTAAATTATTTGGACATAAAGTAGGGCTGCACCTTTTTTGTTAGATTTGTGATTAGGTACTTTATGTAGCTATTACAAGAGTCAGGTCACATCACACATTTTAATGTAGCAACAATATTTGAGAGAGAGTTGAATATGCTTGTAGATAAACTATTTTAGCGTTAGGATTAGGGCTGCGCCATATCTTATCGCATATCGTTACACCGGTATGAGTTTTGGATATCGTTGTAATGTTTTTATATCGTTGTGGATGTGATATACTTAGCATTATGCACTCAGCTGATTTGACTGAAGTCCGGACCAGCAGCAGCTTGCTTGCAACGTAAAACGAATTGAAGGATGTACAATATGTTATTTGAGTAGATCAAATTTGCGAGGAAATTGGGATGGCACTAAAAGAAAAAAAAGAAAAATAGGCATAAAGCTGGGATGTAGATTTTTTTCCCGTTTCTCGTCAATTATATCGTCAAATATATCGTTATCGTGATATTTATTTTTTATATCGTGATATTGATTTTAGGTCATATCGCTCTGCCTAGTTAGGATGAATAAGAATTTTTTCAGATTCTTAAGATAAAGATAAAGATGCTCTTTCTCTTTCTTTCTTGTTGCCAACCCCCAGGACAAGTGTAGTGAGAAGTGAAATGCCTACTATGAAGTATGGCTTGTGAAATTTTACAGAGTTCATACACACAAGCATGTGGGAGCAATAACATTTGAGGTTCAAGACGTTTGTGCACAGGACTAAAAGAGGAGTGGCATCAGGTCAATTATATTTTGATTATATTTTACTGTTGTATTTGTTGGTCAATAAATCTATACCGATTCAACGTGAGCTTGTTCGCTTCAAGATTTCCCTTTTGAAAACCATGAATGCCCTTTAGGCCCCCTCCACTACAATAACCTTGACACCAACAAAATCTGGAAAATGCTTGTGTATAAAAATAATGTATAAATGCACGGTACTTGGTAGTCCCGCCCCCGGTTACTGCATACAAACCGAGAATTATTCTTCTCAACTCAATGCAAGGCACCCATTTGGCAGATACCCGCATGGAGATAATTACACTTACTTGTATATATATTTTTTCTTCCTTTTCAACGTTTTGATCTGAAACGTGAACCTGGACTCTTTGTAGCAAGCTCTTGACTTTGCAGACATAAAGAACCCCTACTGCAACAGCCTTGACTCTTTGTACTATAAATCCTAGTGGAGATGTGGTGAATTCTCTTCAGTCGCTCTCTGTAAGGAGCATAAAACAAGGGAGCGCTGCCGTCTTTCACTGGAGGTGTAAGGTGAACGCAGCGCAGGCAGACAAGAATGTTAATGGAAGCCGCAATTATTTAAGGTTGTCAACTATTATCCTCCGCTGTGTGCTCCGCCAAACCTTGGCAGCACAGGGGAAAATCATTAGATGTGATATTGAAGTCTTCAGATTGTCATTTCCATTGTCGGTACACGCAACACGAGACTTTTCTGCCCTTTTCGTGTAACTTTTCAATCTGCAAATGTTTGCATATGGTGATCAGTGTTTCCATCGTTATATGCATAATTACAATCAATGTATGTTTTTCCTCTACAACATTCCTCTATTTGCCTCTTTTTGATGTGTTTTTCTTGTACATCTCTGCAGGAAATGGCTAAGATCCTCCAGCACCCGCGTGTATATGCCTTCCTCCATGTTCCTGTGCAGTCGGCCTCAGACAGTGTTCTGATGGACATGAAGAGAGAGTACTGCATCGAAGACTTCAGACAAGTGGTGGACTTCCTCAAAGAAAGGTAAAATAATGCCGGAGTAGGGCTGGGCAATTAATCCAATTTTAATCGAATCTCGATATTAAAAAAGGTCAATTATGATAATCGCGTGGTCAGCTTTAATCGCCAAGCCAACTGGCCAATCCAGCTGCAGAAAACTAGCAATTACCAGTCTAGTCCAGTAGACGGCAGTCAGTGCTCAGTTGTTTCCAGTTAACCCTACGTGGTTGATTCCATATCGTTTGCATAATCCATCCAGCTTCGTAAGTAGCTTCGTGTTGATGGTGATAAAATTACCTGGCAGTTTCCCCCAAATATTGGAGCACCAAGGAACATGAGCATTTCTTTAGGATTTCTACTCCAATGGAAAAAGGTAGGCCAGAGATGCTTTTCTAACAATTGTTAGTAAACTTAATCATATCATATGAGAGCCGTGTGGTGGTGTTGTGTCTACTGTGTGGGAGGGGAAGTGCCCATTTCTGCTTCTGTAGTAGAAAGTTAGCAGTTATAGCGTTACAACAGGATCAGGTCGTGCCCCGCATCTGTATAATCACGGCTACTATAGTTAAGGCAATATTTATTTGCTTTTATTTTTTATTTTTTTTACTTATTTAGACGAAAATCAAATCGAAAATCGAAATCGTTCAATATGGGGAAAATAATCAAGATTTTTTATTTTTTTTCATAATGGACCAGCCCCCTAGCTAACGCTCACGCAGTGGTACGTAGAAAATTGTTTATGGACATAATGTACAGTAGATTTAAATGCAGTCATGTAGGGCATTTGTGGTTTAGAAATAGATGAGACTTATAGAAGTCATAATCCAAAGTCAATAATGTTGTTCTAATAACCTGAATACCACAAGCGTCTTTTATGTAACACTTGGTTTGTGTGGAACATGGCAGAAGTTGAGCTTGTGAATTCAAATGGTCTGCTGCCTGTATAAAGGTCGAGTTTTTAATATCTATATGTCGACATACATGTCTTTTGATGTTGCAGATTAAAGGCTTTTTCGACCCGACTTTTCTGTAAGATGATGAGATTCAAATACTGTAGCAATCAGTACATTTCATATCGCTGCTTCAGGTCAACAGTCAAAGCCATAGGCTTATAATCTAAATCTGTGGAATGTGGGTCACTGGCATCAAACCCTGTAAACTTCTATCTTGTGTCTTTATGTCTTTAACACAATTGATGTGGTGACAGAAGTTTGATAATACGTTCTGTACTTTACACTGTGCAACTTTTGAGTAAAAAGTCTATTGGCACTTTAGTTGGTTTACTTTCTTTATGTCTAGTTATTATGATCTATGACCTTTCTGTGTCCTCACCTCATTTTTTTTCCAACTGGGGAAAAAATTTCCAGGTGTCTTAAGCACATACAAATATAGCCTGGCCCTCATTAGTGAGCTGCATCCACTAGCCTTGTTTACATTACCTGGCTGGCTACTCTTGTAAGTCCTTGAATACTGTGCACAATATACATGGTCATTCGATTTTAGCCTTTGTTACACAGACCGAGTGAATCCCACACTGGGTGACGGTGGTTGTGTGAAATCAATAGCAGGAGGCTGCACATGCAGTGCACTGACCCTTTTGGCTGGAGCAGTAATTGCTGGGGTGCAGTTGAGGGTCTGGGAGAGAGGCCAGGGCTTTTGACAAGCCAAGAACACACCCTCAGTGTCTGTAATTGTGTGTTTGAGCAAGAGAGGGAGCAAGAGTGTACGTGTTCCAAACAATTGTACAAGGTAGCAACAGCAACTCAGGGCTGTAAGTCTTTTATATTTCATTAGCAGATCCTTAGGAAGACATCACTTTTTCATATGTTGGATAGTGATGTTATCCTTGACACCAGGTTTTATTTTGTATTAAATAATGGACAGTGGAGTGGTCCCACATTATATTTCAAAAGTTGTCATTTTAATGATCTAATAGACTTCCCTCTGTGTCTTGTTATCCTGATCTCAGTGGTCACTCGTAAAAGTAGTCCGTATTTCTGCTTCAACTGAAATAAACGTTCTTTGCCAAAAAGCATGTATTACATCAAATTACTACCATCTTTATAGTAAATTAATTCTGTGAGAAAACCTAAGGCTATACCTCTTCTTATTTCTAATAACTTTACTGAAGTGTAACAAACAAGACAAAAGCTCTCATTAACCTTCAGAACTTCATAATGATGTCTGTGTTAAGCCTCAAAAGAGTGGCATCAAAGTGTGTGCAGATGGACATGTCTTAGCTCTGTCAGTCTGCTCCACAAAAGAGACAGAAGTAGTTCTTTCCACAAGCAGCTTAGTGCCACCAACACCAAGGAGGTCAAGAGATCAAATGCTGCAGGCCCTCCTTATCAGAGGAAAAACTACAGCCTGAGAAAAGGTGTCTTTGCCTCACTGCTTTTTATAGCCGTACATTTAAACATACGGAAATTCAACTTCAAGCTCTTTATATGCTCGTGTTGTTTTGACTTTGATCTTAAGTAGATTTTTTACATTTAAAGCTTTATTGTATTAAGATTCAAATCAAACATGAAATTGCAGGAGGACACAGGAGATGCATGATGGATGCAAATTGCACAATATTTGCTTGAATGTCTAGTCCATTGTATCCAAGGCGAGTTCAATACGCCCTCTATATAGAGCTGAACTCAATTGATTGCTGTTGGATGCAGACTGAGCAGAAATAAGGCAAATCCATATCCCCATTATTAAGAGTAGTTATTCCACTCGACAAGAAGTGATTATTTAACACAAAAGTATTATTTTTCCAGCCTGATGCTCTTGCGACAGCTCGTTCAGTCAGCTTGATTGTTCTCCTCCCTGTATCGAAACATAGGTGGAGTTTGGAGGTCTCTGGAAGGTTGAGTGCCCAAATAATGTGTCAGCGGGGGTCCGTCTGCACTGATCAAATTTAATGGCAAATGAGGACTCCTGTGACCTTTTTGCTCAATGAAATGTGCAGATGTAGCGAAAGAAAATCAATTCTCCGCTTTTTCTGGTGTTTTTTCCCTCTCTCTCTTAAATTGCAGTCATTACGGGACTTGATTGTAAATGCATACGTCATACAACTTTGGCTACAAGAATTCCAGTGCGATTTTCACCCTCACTTAAAACTGCCATATTATTCTGGCGATGGCTTAATGCCTAATTTCACCAAGTTGTTGTAATGTGCAATTGTTCCCCGCGGTGCGTAATTCGAACAATCAGCGAAGTAGTTATTCCATTAAAATGGTTAATTTGTTTCTGTCTGCCAACACGGGCCATATTTTTCTCATCCTTTTCACTTCGCTTCTATCAATTAAAATCACATAATGAAGTGCAGTCTTTATGTAATAATGTATAGAGAAAATCCTGTTACGGTGGAATAAGGCTGTTACAGATTGAGCGGACGTGGTCAGGGGATTTTTCACACTCGTGTCATACTTTGCCACAATATCTGGGCCTGGCGTTCCCCTGAAGTGCACCGCGAGGATTAAACTCTGCTGTTCCGCTGGGGCCAAAGATGAAATGCTGCGGGGAGGAAAAAAAAAAAAGAATGGCGACGGTCGGGAATAGAGTCTGCCTGAAAGATGAATCTGAATGTCGCGGCGTTGGTGAGGTCAGAAAAGGCAGAGCTGGACGTCGGCGCGTTGCAAGGCCAGATATGGAATGAGTAATGGGACGGCGCCTGGACTATGGAGTCTTTACCTGTGGTCACCGTGAGAGTTCTGACCTCAAGCGCTTGTCCTTGTCCGGTGGCGGCAATACCATACCATGTAGTACAAGTGCAAGTGTCAGGAAATATCCTTTTTATGTAGTGACGTTATAGTGGGGATTACAGAGTTCTGAAATAATATGTAACCAAGTAATTATGCATACAGTTGTGCTCATAAGATTGCATACCCTGGCTGAATGTTTGATCGTTTTTGGTAACGCAAAACCCTTTTTTTCACATTTAGTGGTTGTGTGTTTACTCTTTTGAAATCATAATGACAACACAAACAGCCTAAATGTCCCTGTTCGAAAGTTTGTTTACTGTGCCTCTTGAAACAAACACCACTTTTTCAGAGAGTGCTGTATTTCAGCTGAGGTCTTTGGGTTGAACTATTTTCCTGGCAGATTGATCAGGGTCATACGAGTAGTTTCTGTTTTCATTATGATTTGAAAAGCGTAAACTCTACGACCACTACGAGCATACCTTATCCTTCATATTCTCAAGACCCTGCCCGAGTATGTAAGAGTTTGAGCACAACTGTATATACTATAGTATGTTTCATGCCACGGCAGTTTAAATTTAGAAAAGCCTGGACTGCAGCATTTTGTTGACGCATTCTCACAGAGCACACAGCTGTGTTTAGGGTTGAAGATGTGATCCCAGAGGCGTTGGGAAAGGTAAACAGGTGACTAATCCTTGTGGTCCAGGCTGCTGTGTGTGGGACCATGACCCATGACCTCTGGCGTGACCTCTGGGAAACCAGAACCCGCCGCGCCGACCACACTTAACTACTTCCTGTTTGATTCTTTCTGTAAAAATATACTTCACGAGCACATCTTCTGTGGTTAAACGCAGCTAATAAATGAAGATGATGACTTTGACCTTTCCTGCAGTTCTCAAACCTGTTTAGCCCCGAGGAATGCTTTTAATAGCAGTGGATTTTATTTAATCGCATACACACACATTTTATGGAGCTATATTCAAGAGGAGGTTGTTGATATTGCCTGTTCTATCCAGCAGTGTGGTAGGTCCAACACAGGGCTGTGCTTTGTGACTACGTATTAATAATAAGCTTATCTTGTTTGTTTTAGGAAAGGCGACAGTTCCACTCTAAACAATAGGCCCCGAGACAGTTTAGTTTAGTGCTGACTCCAAATGTTTGAATTAAAGTCTTAGTCATCTGTGCTAGTCATTGGTTTCATCAGAGCCGCAGGAGTTATGGCAGGTCACCCGTAACAATAGCGTGACAGCGTTTTGTGTGCGCTGTGGAGACAGGCTCTCGCTAATTTGCTGTTGAAGACATACCTTCGTCGGTTTGCACACGCACACACTGGAAAGGTTTAAGGTATCGGACGGGGCTAATGTTTCACTCCAACAGTGGCACGTTGGCGGCAGCGGTCTGAACGGCAGCTGAAGAAATGATAAACAGATTAGACAAGCCAGGTGGAAAGGAGAGGGAAGAACAGGCGGGAACACGAGTGAGAGAGTGGGAGAGTGATAACCCTGTGCAACAGCGGGACCTGTGCTTTTCTAGGTCTGTGGTTTGAGCTGATAATTCTCAAGTCGTGAGCTGTAGCAGTTATTAAAGAGAGACACTACAGGCAAAACTTTTTTTATTTTTCAGGTTTTGGTCCAGTTCTCTAAACATATAAACTTCCACCTGGAAAGAAAGATATATTCTAATCTTTCTCCTTAGAACTATGTGGGAAACTTTTCTCAAAGTCAATTTTTCTCACATTGTGGCGACAACATCTCCACTTTAATAGCTCCGGCAGACTCCAAACTTTCCCGTGTCGATCTTACTAGCAATATTTGGAAGGTTTGTTCATAGGGATTTTTATATATTTCATTCCTGGCCCGAATTATTGAGTTTTGAACCACAAAAAATAAGGTAAAATTTGAATTTTTACTGATGCATTCACTAATACCTAGTTTATTCAAAACAAGATATCCAAATGCCTTTAAATACCAAACAAACAACACTAAATTCATACCTGTATTTCACCCCAGATACAGATTGTATTAGCATGCTACTATCGCTGCTATTAAAGGAAAATTCTGAATGTGGTACTTGTATTATTGTGACCAAGATAGACACATAAAACATATACAACTATGGGTCAAGTCACAAAAGTTTTATGCATAGATGCTGCTTAATAACTTGCATTTCCTCATTCTTGGTGAAGCAAAGTTTGTGATACTGTAGTCCCATTTTCTTCTAATATTTCTGTAGTCATTGAGTGTAGGAGTGACAAAGTGTTTCTTCCTGCCTACTTACCTGCTTGCGTCTTAATGAGTCTAGCATTGTGAGTGGGCTCAGTCTAAACACCAGGAAATCAGCAAAGACCGCGTCATTAACTTCTCAACAAGCTTTGAGCACACCTTTTGTGAGTGTTGGCTAACGGCTCTTGGCAGCCCCTGACACATCCTCGTCTTATTGGCACTTCCTTTGGATTATTCTTCATTTCCTCCCTCTGTCTCTGTCGCACTCACACACACCCGCACCCACACAGGAAGTTTACACTTTAATATAATTAGTGGAGTTATGAGGGGGAAAAACAAGAAACCTAAGTGCTATGGCTCTTACATAAGTGAATGTCCTTAAAACATGTCAGAGCAACAGTGAAACTCAAAACCCACACTGATCACAAAGAGCAGGTGGCAAAACAGGCCAGCCTTAAACACACCCTGCCGAGGATCATCCCAAATAAAACAGACTCTTCCCTTGAAGTACATATCAATTTAACAAGCTTTCATTGGGCTTTATTGTCGGAGTGCCTGTTTTATGTTACTAATTTGTCGTCAGTCCGGCTACAAAGTGGTGAGTCAGTATTGTGCTAAGCAACTGATAATACCTGGAACGCAATGTGACGTTTACTCAGACTTTTCTTTTCTTATGTCCACATGGTGTATTTACTCTGAGATTACACCGGTATCTATTTAAATTAAGTGTGAGAACATTTTCATTGAGGATTTTGCAATGGGGACAACATCTAAGAAAAAAACCAAACCTTTTATACCAAAAAGGGTGGCAAGAATTATCAAAATCTAAAAGGACTGCAATTTAAATGGAATATAATGTTCTTGACAAACAACAAACTGTCCAGTCACATTGCATCTTATTATAAAACCACCATAACCCTGTTGTTTGAACATCGCCATGTGATTCTTAAATTTCTTTAGCAGTCAAATGCGAGCTCTGAATAGAAACCTGATTTTACTTTATTACAATTAATAAATTGCAATTCTTGATAGAAAAAACACAATTCAATAGATTTTTTTAAAGTCACGTGACACAAACACCACCTGCTGCCATTTTGGATGTAGCTATTACCGTATTTTCTGGACTATAAGCCAAAAAATACATAATGAATAAGAAAAAAACATGTAAATCACACTGGACTATAAGTCACATTTTTTGGGGGAAATTTATTTTACAGCATCCAAGACCAAGAACAGACATTTCATCTTGAAAGGCAATCAATAATAGTGACAATAGAATAGAGAACAACAGTATGCTAACGTAACACACTGATGGTTATTCAGCTACACGAAGCATAAACAACAAACTGAATAGGTGTCTGGTTTGTCAAGGTAACATGAAGTTATTCAGATAACTATAGCATAAAGATCAGAATCAGTATGAAAATAACAAACATGTGAAATTATACAAGTCGCAGGACCAGCCAAACTATGAGAAAAAGTGTGACTTATAGTCCGGAAAATGCGGTACGTCTAAACATACAAAGTACTGTTTAAATCAAACTGCTCTGTACTTTCAAAGCTGCCTAGCTGCTCAGTTATCCAATCTTCCTCACTTTTTAATTGTCAGATAGAGACAACAGGGATTACTATAACTACAAAGTATCCAGCACAAAATACAGCCACATTTTCAAGCATAGAAAGTATTCTGCCTAAATCCTAGCAAATGATTAGCAACCGTGATTAGCTTAGATATCGAACACAAATCAATATAAAATGTCTTCTGGCAACTGAAAGATGGCAGGTAAATGTTTGAAACTTTCTGTGCACTTGGAAGTGGTGCTGAACTGCTTGAACTTTCAGATATTTTTTATCAGTTCCTGACAACTATACGTCCATGAAAAGCTGTCTGGTATGGCGCTGACTGCCCTGCGTCATCAGGCCCCTAAACCAGTTTAATCATCACATAAACTGATAGGAAACAACTGTTCTTTTACGTAACTAGGTTTTGTAGAAAGTAACATTAGTTTGTTTTAGGCGGGGCAAATGGCCTTAAACCTGGTTTGAGCCTGGGTCATAAGTGGGAGCGGGAAAGTCCTGGAAGCATAATCTCTCACTGTGAGCAGACTGAGCACGTTAGAATTTGTTTTGTTTTTGCTTTTTTTGCTGCTGTTGTGATCTCTCACACGCCACACGAGGTCAGCTGGTACAATAATAGCGCCGTCTGCCTGTCTGACTCACCTCTGTGGCTCCTCTCACATTTCTCTTGTCCTGTGAGTCAGTGTCTTTCAAAGCAGTTTCAGCTTATGTTGAGTGAATGTGTCACCTGAGTCACTCTTCTCATCTTATACATTTTATTACAGGTTTGTTTTCCTTTTTACTGCCGCACAGCTCCACAAACACCCTCTCTCTTCCCGGGTAATAGGTAGTTGTTGTTTTGCAGTTCCCCGGGAAAAGTTTGCCGCCAAAACCCAAAGTTCTGGTTACATGATCTAATGTTTAGCCCTGTTAATCCATTGAGCCCTTTTGGAATGCACTCTCAACTCTGAATGTGTTAGAAGAGGGCAATTGTGTAACCAGAGCCAGTTGCAGAAGTTAGTACATTATCTCCTTTTCCACTAACATTTAAGGGACTGTGTTCTACTAAATCTACCTTTTCTGTTTTTATTCTTGCATCCAGTAATCATCTCATATTCCAGCATATTGAGTCGGTCTCCTTACTCAACATGCCTTTGTGTACTCAGAAATTGGGGCTGAATTATTATTTTAGGTTGTAAAATATAAAATACAATTGCTAAGATGTCCCAATGTTTTTCAGAGGCTGAATAAAAGGATCATTGGTTTATTTGATGTTAAGAGTTCATGACAGATAATCGGCCTATTAAAATTAAAAGTCATCTTTATTGCCTTATGCCTCTGTCAGCACGTGGCCAGTAGGAAATTATGAAGTTGTTTATGAAGTGCACTGTGTGCGCTGGAGAAGCCCACATTAAAGGAGCACTAATTGATTTCCTGACAGGTTTTTACTCATTCTGGATCTCTCTCTGACGCTTCAGTGGCTGTCAGCCTAATGATTCATAAAATGATAAGTTAGTTAAAATAATGAATCTGTTAATTACCTGTCGAACAGAAAACAACTGACTTCAACATCAATTAAAAGTCTTCTGAGCGACACCGTCCTTATTTTATTTTAAACTTGTAAGGAGTACCTGTGTTTAGCTTGTGTGTGATTTTGTTGGAGCGACTGACCCTGAGCCAATGCAGACGTGAACCTCCTCTTTAGCTCATGATAAACACCATTTGACATGAATTTCTTTGTGTCAGTCTTTAGTAGAGAGTCTATGAGAAATGGTTAAAGGCATGTGCTTAGGCAAGTTGAGTATTCATTTGATTTGGGCACCCCTTTTATGTCTGACATTTATCGGCTGCTTTGATGCGATCCACTTTTGCCCGGGTCAAGCCAGCACTGTGGGCCGTGATGATAAATCACACTGAATCCATGCCAATGTTAGATTAAATTGAAATAAAGTGCAAAGGGACAGTCCATTTAATGCTGATGGCCAGACAGTCACAAATGTGTGAGTGCTTTAATGTCTTTCTCCTCACCGCCTTAAATGGGGGAGAGAAGAATGGTGTCTGCAGCCGCGCTGCTGTGAGAGATACTCTGTGCTTCAGTCTGCCAGGCATGGCTGTTTTTATATGATATAAATCAATATTGAGGATATATATGAGGCTTTATCCAGCTGAAATAATTACTGCACGGGTAATGTTTCTCAGCTTTATAAATTACATTCTGTGTAAAGTAAGAGGCTGCTTGTCAGACATATCTGGTTGCTTCGTTTTTTATTAAGTGAAAGTATCACACTATATATTACCTGACAAATCTAAAGCTATAGGATGTCAATTGCACCTAACGATGGGGTTCTCGCTTTATATAAGCTGTTTGATCAAATCTGCTGGAGAGCATAGCAATATGTTACTTGTGTTTTAAGTCTTGCCACATCAATAACTATTCAAATGGTTAAACTCCTTTTGGATGAATTCGGCGGCACAGCGGTGCAGCAGTTAGCGGTTCAATCCCCGGGCCCAACGTGGCCTTTCTGTGTGGAGTTTTTGCATGTTCTCCCCATGTCTGCGTAGGTTTCCTCCGGGTGCTCCGGTTTCTCCGACCACCAAATACAGGGTACATGTACAATAGGCCAGAATGAATGAGAGTGAGAGAGTGAATGGTTGGTGGTACTCAGAGGGGCCGATGGCGCAGAATGGCAGCCTCGCTTCCGTCACAGAGTATGGCGTGAATAAATAATGTCTAGAGCAAGGGTAGCAACGTCAGGCCCAGGGGCTAAATACGGCCCTCAACCATATGCCCTCTGGCCCCCAAGACAAATTGGAGAAATATAATGACACTGGTTGAGTACTCAAAAAAAAACAGAAATATTGTCAATTTATTTAAAAAATTTCCTTGGGGGAAGACCTCGAAACCCCCCTTTTAAGTCCATATAGCGCATAAAACAAGTTATAGTAGAAAGTGGATCTTCAGTTTTGATCCACCATGGGCAGTTTCGGCCCTCGATCATTTGACTAGGAATGGCCCACCAAGCAAACTTGGAGCCTACCACTGGTCAGTGTAGCGTTTTGAGAAACTCGGTAATCAGGCTTGAAAAGTACAATACAAGTGTAAGCCATTATTGTTAATTTTATTTTTCTTAATATTCCTATTAATATCCTATAATATTATTGCACTTTGCTGAATTATTCATTATCAACTAAAATTCACAAACCATTCCATATGGACAATAGGAGCACCCGCTGTATTGAGGCTGTTAACCCAAATAAATGTGTTGCACTGAACTAATCCTTAAACCTAACCACTTGAATTCCCAGCTCGGTGCCAGGGCAGTCCGTATCCCAGCCCCTCTCTCTCTTTCTCTCATGCTCCGCTCGCCCTGATGTGTGCGCAGGCGTCAGCGAGGTGGATGGATCTGTGGCGGCCGCGTTCTCATTACCCTTCTCCCAGCCTAATGAACTATGTGTGTGGAAATGTGTGTGTTAAATTGAAGCGCAGTTCTGCTCCGCTGCTGTTCGGCCCTGTTTCATTAAATGATAAAGTTTACTGATGACTCCGCCGGGATCATTATTTACTTGGCTTTCCATTCAGCGCGCCACACCCGGGCACAATCTTTACAAATGACCTGCTACATGGAAAGACAGAGGTTATTTTGCACCGCAGGTTAAAAGACAAATGGCTCTGTATTCACTTAGGAGACCGGCAGCATATCCAACATGTTCACGTCGCCCATTTAGATTTAGACGTTGTTTACCTATTAGAAAAGGAGAAAAGGAAGGCACCTAACCATGATGTAACAATGGGCTTTGTAGCATAGTCTAGACCTGTTTGTTAATCATTTCTATTTTGAACAACACAGTAAAGCAAAGGGAAAAAAACATGCTTTTTCTGGCACTGAGCACTGTTATAGATCTCTGTTTCTTTGCCTTAGGGCCTGAGTTCAAAGCTGTTGAAATGCATGTGGGATGGGTCGAAGATGATCTCGCCGGTGCTCTTCTCGGTCTCGATAGGGCTTGATTGTGAGCGCAGTGGGGCTTTCACAACTGTGTGTATACTGTATAAGTATAATAAAATCACCCAGCAATCCACTCCAACTTCCGTCAGCGTGCAGTGTAGCCGTGGAGAGCGGCACAGAGAGGGAATGAGTGGAGAGAGAGACAGGCTGAGGGGTCTTTGTGACAGTTTGACAGCTCCTCTTAAACCAGCTAAAGCCATCACCTGCCTCATTCTGTCTCTGCTCCAATACTTCATCTGTCACCTCTGCACAGACACTCACTCCTAGTGTTAACCTCTTTTAGATTCTTCTTTGCACTTTATGTGCTGTAGTGGCACAATGCGAACATCCATTTACTTTTTTGTTTATTACTTGACAAAGTAATGCTTTGCAGTCTTTACAATTTACTATTGTATCATGCTATTACCGATGACTAGAAAAAAAATCCTAGAAATGATCAACTCAATTTAAACAAGTGTAGCCTAGGTGAGTGCTTGTCTCATACTTTAAGCAGAAGGTTGGCTGTAAAATCTCCAACCAGTGCATATGGTCATTGTGTCTATGAGCTAGACCAGGGGTGTCAAACTCCTTTGAGTCGTGGGCCGAAATTCACCTACGATGGTGGGTTACCATCGCATATATTGTAAACAGGAAAATACTATTGACAAAATATTTTGGCCCTACAGGACTGTAGCCTGATAAATAATAATAATAATAATGATTACACTTGTATCACAAGCCTGTGCCACCAGGGGGCAGTTATACACTAAAACAACACTTTTACCAGTGACAGAACTGTTTTTGTAGCTTGGTTCAGCAATGGTCCCGCGTCAGTGCCCTCTGCTGGACAGGTGTGAACTTCCTTCCATTTTTAAATGTTGGCTGCCCCCTAGTGGCTGTTGTGAGCATTTTGGGTATTTCTTTAAACCATAACTCCTGACAGGAATGGGCTAGATACTTATTTTTTGTGTGTTTTTTTGGCATGCTCAGACATTTATGCTCTACAAGTCGCGAGCCAGATGAAGTCATCTTGGGCCTGAGTTTGACATGTCTGAGCTAAACACTCGGTCAAATAGCCCACTATGAACTTGTGAAACATTCAATTCAAGCCATTCAACTACATGGTTAATTAATCTTCAAATTCACAAAACAAATACTTCAAACTATGGCATTACTATATCTGTATGCTTTAACACTCATAGTATCTACAAAGACCACTGAATGCTGCCTCAGTGTCACTCTTAATGGCAATGGTTTGAAACTGTTGTGGTGTTTTTGACCTGCAGTGTGGTTCTGACAGGCCTGGTCCTCATCACATGAGACATGAAGAAAATATCGCTCTCACTTGCTGGTTCTTCTGGTGCCAGTGATATGACAGTGGCATGACTCGGAGCTGTCACAGCTAAATCAAACACTTACAGGTCTGCATCATTACTACCACTTCCCACAAGAGTTCTTTTTACCCTTTCCCTGTCTTAGTGAAGAGTGCGCCTTCTCTTAGATGCTCAACATGAAGTGCCTCTGTATTACCTGCACATGAAAGCGGCTCATTTCTATAGAAATGAGGGAAAGTTAAGAACCATTTATCAAAAGCAGCGTTAAACAAATGAGATTGAAAACAACAGTTAAGTGACGACAAATGACTGACCTGGATACGCTGTCAATGTTTAATCTACTTCACTGTCAATTTTACTTTAAATGTATTTGAGGCAGCAGTAACGCTATCGACTGGGCTTATGACATGTGATATGTGTGATGTGTGTATGCACTCCTGAGGTTTTGATCATATCTTCAAAGCAGGTTTAATCTTGTGTAAACCCTCTAAATAAACATGCAGATGGCCCTTCAAACTGGCCCGCTGGAAGCGCAGGTTGTCTGAGCCGGCGCTGATGAGCTAAACGCTTGATGTTTTCATCATATTCACATGATTTGAAGTTCATTTTCCAAGAGATCTATGCCACATGCAAATTAAAATGACTTCAACACTTTGGCAAACTAATGATAAAGTATAGTAGTAATTTTGACGTACCGTTCCCTGTATCGCTCTGTGCTTCTCATGTCACTGTGTATATTGCAGTATGCTTCAGCATGTAATACAATACACTGACTTGAACATTATTTTCACACTATATAACATGGGTTGCTAATCTTCAAAGTGGTCCCAGCTGCTCTTAACTCCCCCTCTTTCACACTCACATTTGCTTTAGAACCGTCATGGCACATGTTGGTATTTGGATATTTTTATACAAGAGTTGTTTTCTAACCCTAGCAGTGTGCATTTTGACAACAAGTCTCCCCAAAGCACAGTTTTACCATCTCTATCTTTCTCCAACAACTCTTAGCTCCGTCTCCACTGACTCCTACGCTGCCGTGCCCCAGTGTGCCACACATTATCATTTCACAGAGCAGACACAGCACACAGTGCCGCACAGATGGGCGGCATTGGTTCTTTCTGACAGATGAATAGGTAAATATTTACCTTCCCAGATTGTCTTTCTTCTCCCCTCATCCTTCCATTCCTCCACCCATCGCCTACCTCTTTACACTCATGGCTGTCATTTTCAGGGCTCTTCTATCCCAGTGGTCTTGCCTTCATCTTATCGCGGGAGGCGCTCACAGGCATCTGTTGTGCAAACACGCTTGCATACACATGAATATATTTAGAATATATGATTAAGAGGATAGTTTTGTTTGGAAGAAACCTCATTCACTAACAGCAGCAGTTGGACTGGGCTAAGGCCTCGACAAAGAGAGAGTTGATAAGAATTGTCCACAAAACAATGGGATGTTTTATGAAGCAGCCTCGGTCTTCTGAGGCAGACTGGGACTGAATGTGTGCTTATCTGGACTTTTAATTAACAGATTTTAGTCTCCTATGAACACATTTCCTTGTGTAAATGCTAGCCCAGACCACATTATGGTTAATAGAGGCCTCTATCACCAGAGATGAGCTCTATCAGTCTCTGAGATGCACAAGTGAAATGAAAGAGCACACACCTTTATTTACTGATAGGAATGATATTACCAAAGCAGACTCCTTTAAATCATTTGTTTATAATGGATTTGAAGGTGCCTTCAGACTGATAACTCGGTGAAAGAATTTATCATCACAAAACAAAAGATCATTTTTCATGACCGCCACATGCCACCAAAGCCTTTTTCCTCAGGAGTGTTGATCAGAGGACATCACCAGAAGACTTTAGTGCCACAAAACTGTTGTATTCTTTGCTTCTTTTAAAGATTGTTTTAATGTGGAATAACTTTACTACTTCATAATATTGTATTTAAATAATATTCAGGCAATGGTCGTCTCGGCTCTTTTCATCTAAACTGGACATCTCACTCTGTTTGTGCAGCAATAGCACTTTAGTATTTTCCCGCATAAAAAAAAAACTAGTCTCAGAGATATCAGTGTGTAATCAATAGTAATCGTTGTTAACTCTTTCAGTGGCCTGACGTGGCAGATAATGTCACTGGTGATAAATTCTTTTCTGATTCGCTGCATTATCTCTATTTCACACACCAAATAAAGGCTTCTTGCTCTGTTAGTATTTTTAACTACTTCTCTAAATAACACAAAACGTGACCCTTTAATCTCTACAAGGTTTTAAAGTTCTCTATACTTTATGTCCAACTTTTCAAGGACCATGATAAAAATTACAGCATTAAACATTATTACAATATATATTTTAAAGTTTGAAATAAGTTTTACTCCATTCTCCAAGTTTAAAACATCCAGTTGAAGTGTAATTGAAAGCGGCATTGAAGGCCTATCTCTATCTCTCTGGGCCCCGTCTCCTCGCAGCCGGCTTCTCACACTGTTTTTGAAAGGTGCACTATAACAAGGCACATTGCTGCTGTCTGGTTTTAACAAGCCGAGTATCAGTGTGCTTCTTGTTCATTAGTATCACCCATCACACCTCCATCGCCCTTAGATCTGCAAGAGACTAAGGTGTCAAAATGACTGTGTGTGACTGTGCCGCCGCTATTGTGGCTTTTATTTATTTCTTTTCCCCCTCCCGCTCAGCCTCGGGTTTGATGAAAATCCTCCGAAGGGGATTCACATCCAGCGTTCCATGCTCCGTCCATATGTGCTACTTTGCCCTGGACTCAAGTGAACTTTTTCTTTTTTTTGGGTAATGGTGTGCATTTTCTCTGAACAGTGCCTATACTAGCAGGAGAGAATGTACAGTAATTTACAGGTTCACAGACTGCTGCTTCTCCATCAGCTTAACAAGATGATGATATTGTACAGTTGCGTCATCTACTGTAATGTGAACATTCCAGTATTTATTCAAACAATTTTCTCTATTGAAGGGACTCTACGGAAATTAACATTTTAAAAAGTAATATATTTTCCACCCCCTACATGCTCCAGCAATGTCCCGCACTGTGATCAGGGACATTTGGCTAGTTTCTTTTTGACAATAAATGGGTTCACACAACCACTAACCATGAGTGAAATGAAGGTTTTTGTCTTATCAGTCATATTCTATGAAATACACACGTTTGTATACCCTGACATTCGGTTAAAATGCTGCATTTCTAAACATATTTTTGTTGAAATAAGCATGGAATAAACATATAAAGTAAATAAATGATGCACTGCATAAAGTGATTTATGAGATCTAGAAATAAGTGAAATTTTCTTGAAAAAAGTAGATTTGCCCTTGATTTGAGTAGGTAAGTAAAGTTATCTGTCAATGGAAGGAGTATTTTTGCACTTATATTCAAGAGGGGAAAAAAAATAAATAACTTTTTCTTGTTTATGTGCAAAATTCTTTGTTCCATTGGCAAATAATTTGACTTACCTGCTAATAGGGATGGTCCGATATATATCAATACCGCCGGTATACCGCCTATTTTTCAAATATCGGTATCTGTTCGATTGGGAAACAAATATTGGCGGGGCATTTTTCCATGTTAACTGCCGTTTGTCTACAGAGCACTTGAGCCGGCAGCAGCACAGATGAGCAAGTGATCTGACTGGGGCAACAGTTTATTCAAATGTGCTGAAATGAGTTATAACTCTTTACAAATAAAGAATCTCCAACACAAATTCACTAAAATATTTCCACTGAACCGCTGTAACCAGCCAAAGTCATATTGCATTATCATTTTTTCCAATGATGAATGTAGGAACTTTACTCGACGTGAGCGGGGCTTGCTATCGGACCATCCCTACCTGCTAAAATGAAGGTCAAATCTATTTCTTTCAATAAAATGTCATTTACTTCTAGATGACTTTTTGCTGTGTGGTCATGAGCCCCTGTCATTTTAACAATCTAGGCAATTTTTCAGTAGATAAATAGTGAAAGAATTGTTCTCAAGCAAAGGCTCGCTACCTTTGGGCCCGATCCACCAGTTGACAACCACTGGTCTAGTACATATCTGTTTCCTCATTCCTTTTGCTCATGCTGCTAATCTAAACCTGTGCTTGCACAGTAGTAAACATTTGTCTATCTGAATAAATGTCACTGTTTTATGTTGCTTTACTTGATGAATTATTAAAATGACTTTCTCACTGCGGTAATCAATTGTTCGTGAATTAGGCCAATTAGTCACTTGGTTCTGATTTGCAGACTTTTTGGAGACTTTCTTTTCCATAGGATAGTTGTCAAGCTGATCTAAGAGGTCAAGGATGCCTTCACCCCAGGCCATTGATTAATATTAATGACCAGCCGCCAATTGGAAGTTATCAATAGGTCGGAGGTTATCGCTGCGTTGCACATGCAGTAAGTTAATGTAATTACAGATGCATCGCGGCGGTGATTGCACAGAAAACATCTTTGTCGAGCTGTCGGTTTTCCTTTGTTTTCAGTTTGCTTCTATTCAGAGTTTTATTGTACATGTCACAGCTGTCTCCTGTCTGTGTACAGGTATTGTTTATCTGTAATTCTCAATCTTCTCCGCGAGATGTTGAATGGAATCCAGTTGTCTGTTAAGTAAATCCCAGCTTCTCGTACAATCCTCCTTACCAACACTTTACGTTAAAAGGCTATTATACTGTAGAGCTCTTATCTACTGCATCTTAAGCTTTCATCGGCAGATTTTTGTCAAAGCCTGAGAGAATCTTATCTGAGATACTTATACAAAAAGGCAGAGAATCCACCTCCTAAGAGATGAAGCATGCCCCTACATATTATGGAGGACAACTAGAAAACCGTGAATTAGACTTGGTATATTCATCCTGCTCCTGTCAATACAAACAATATACAAGACTGATCAATGCATCTTTTGCTATTCTCTATTGATTTTAAATAATCGTATGAGTGCACCGCTCAATAATCACTGGCTAATGATTGGCAGTAGAGTCTGCTAATCAGGTTTTGATTGAAACGAGTCCTTGGGGAAACTTCCTCTTTTATTTGTTTGCTTCTGAAGTCTTCAGAGATTGCTGTCACTATTGAGAAATGTGTATCAATCATAATGTGATGACCATGATAAACAACAAGCTAAGACAGAGGCTGGGTTAAATCTATACATTTATTTGCTTCTGAGAGTATAGGCTACGCTCCTATAAAACGTCTCATATCAATGTGTTTCAAGTGATGTAAGAAATGGAATAGAGCGCCCTTTTTAAGTTCTCAAAATGGCGTCCATAACTGAAAAAGTCATATGCCTCTTCAATAATGTTCATCTCACATGAAGGACTAGGGCCTATATAACTACAGTATATAACTATAATATCAAAAAATCCACAGATGTTTTCTATGATCATTGTTTATGTTCTCAAACCTGACATTACAGTATTTGCCACAAACCTGGTAAAAACATTGGTAATTTAACACTTTAAAGGCAAATTATGCCACTGTATCACACTGTCCTCCACTAACATCCTGTGTTTATTAATGTATGGGCTCTTTTTTATTTGTTATGTCTTGTGAATGCGACCTATTACTCTCTGTCCCTCCACAGGGTCCCAGGTGTAACTATTGCCACAGACATCATCTGTGGTTTCCCTGGTGAGACGGAGGACGACTTTGAGGAAACTATGGAGCTAGTGAGGCACTACAGGTTCCCCAGCCTCTTCATCAACCAGTTCTACCCTCGACCTGGGACACCTGCCGCTAAAATGGAGCAAGTGCCTGCACATGTGGTAAGGACTGCTCCCTGCTGGGTTTCCTCTATACATTTGTTACCGTTTATTACTCTGAAGTTGCTAACAAAACATATTATAATTTCTAAACATCCTGTTAGGGCCCCCCAGTCAGTCAGCTCAGTCTTTTCAAAGAACATGCAATGGTTTCTTATGGAAGATTTTTTGTGTCGTCACATTGTGAATTTTAAATGTCTTTGAATTTTACACTTTGAATTTTTTTAACACTGAAAAAACATCTTTGAATTTTTTTGTCTCCAAACTTCAGTCACTTAATTTTCAGTTCAGTGTTTTACATTTGAAATTAAAATTTCACCTTTTAAATATTCACTTTATTATTTTTCAACACATCAAATACAACTGACTAAATTCAGAGTATAAAATTCAAAGTAAAAAAAAATTCAAACAGAAATAAAATATTCAATGTAAAAAAATTCAAGCTCTTAAATTCAACAGAAGAAATTCAGAGTGAAATTCGCAGTGAAAAATTTCGCAGTAAAGTTCCTGGACATCAAGACCTGAGCAATCGATCCAGAGTCAAAACCAACCTCTGGTTCAACAGGAAACTGTACAAGGACCAATCAAAATGTTCAGATTTGACTTGTTAAAGCCTGAACTCTGTCTTTCTCATTTTGTTAATCCCGCCCAGAAAAGACATCGACCAATAGGAAACATCTTGTCTCTTCTTTTTTGTCTCGAGAATTGATTGCTCAGGTCTCGATGTCCAGGAACTTTACTGCGAATTTTTTCACTGCGAATTCCACACTCTGGATTTCTTCTGTTGAATTTAAGCTTGAAATTTTTTTTTTATTGAATATTTTATGGGTGAATTTTTCTATTTGAATTTTTTTTTACTTCGAATTTTACACTTTGAATTTAGACAGTTGTATTTGATGTGTTGAAAAATAATAAAGTGAATATTTAAAAGGTGAAATTTTCATTTCAAATGTAAAACACTGAACTGAAAACTTTGTGACTGAAGTTTGGAGACAAAAAAAATTCAAAGATGTT
>OMNZ01021633.1:1762-12595 GCA_900303255.1 Lesueurigobius sanzi | reverse complement strand
ACTCGTCCATAGAGGCCAGATTTGTGTAGAGTACGACTGATAGTTGTCCCATGTACAGATTCCCCCAGCTCAGTGGCAGTACTTCAGCTCCTCCAGAGTCATCTTGGGGCACTTGGTTGCATTTCTGACCAGTATTCTCCTTGTTCGATCTGTTAGTTTAGGTGGACGGCCGTGTCTTGGAAAGTTCGCAGTGGTGCCATACTCTTTCCATTTCCAGATGATGGATTGAACAGTGCTCCGTGAGATGTTCAAATCTTGGTAAATCATTGTATAACTTAACACGGCTTTAAACATCTCCACAACTTTATCCCTGACCTCTCTGGTGTGCTCATTGGCCTTCATGATGTTGTTTAGTGACCAATACCATCTGACCATAGCTCTGAGGCCCTCACAGAACAGCTGTAATTAAACTGAGAGTAGATTACACACAGGTGGCCTCTATTTAATCATTAGGGCAAGGTGTGAACATTCAGCAGTCATTAGGAATGTTTTAAAGGCAATTTAATGCACTCAGAAAAAGCTGTATGAATACTTGTGCACACCCCACTTTTCACTTTTCTATTTTTAAAATAATAACAAAATCATGTATCATTTTGCTTTCACTTCACAGTTGTCTGTTACTTGTGTGTGAACTTCCAGTAAAAAAATCAAAATAAAATATTTATGTTTATGGTTGTAAACCTGACAAAATGTGCAAAAGTTCAAGGTGTATTAGTACTTTCGAGAGGCACTGTATATAGTAATTAGTCATGTTCTGCATAATGCATATTAAAGTAACATTATAGTCAACAAAGAATAGTCTTGTCAAATATATTGTATAAACGACTTCAGTCTCATGCATACAAAGTAATAAAACAAATAAAACAGACAAATGTTGGGCAGGAATTAATAAGTGTAAATCTCACTATATCAAGTGCAGCAGCACGTTTCCTCTTCAGAACCAGTGGAGAGTCCACGTCACTCACATTTGTCGTCTAGTAACACAAAACATGTAACAGAAAAGGAGAGTATTCACATTTCACAAACAATAACCCAAACTGTCATTTGAAAGCACAGATTAACAAATAAAATAGAATTATATTATAGAATTCTACTTTAGTTGAAGGGCAGGTGCCCATACAATTCTATAGGAGAGAAACACTTTTTGAAAGATCGTAGGCAAAGATTCTTCAGTCGTCATCTGTACTCTGTAGTTGAAGTGTAGGACGTTTCGCTCTTCATCCAAAGAGCTTTGTCAAATTTTTAAAGATTTTTTTTTTTTATAGTGATTGGATTCACAAACCTGCCATATTATTCTTATGGCTTATATGCACATGTTTTTAAACACTTTTGGACACATTTATGAGAAATTAATTAGAGCTTTGATGTGCTGAACATATACATTGAACTTTGTGACAGTTTTTGTCTCATGTGGATTTGCCCAGGAATTAGCAATAAGTTATGACTAGAAATCTGCATTTTGCTACTATAGTTACCACAATATTCAGCTGTCCTCCACGTCAATAATAAACTATTGACTATAATTGAGAACGTTGTGATGTCACATGACGCAACCTATTGCAAAAGGCTGCAGTTGTGTAAGACAAAATGTCCGCTGCAAATAAAATCTCACATTTTATTGTTTAAATAAAATATTGTTATGTATAAAACTAGACGGTTTTCTGTAAACAATGATTTTAATTTCCTGTATGGAATTTGTTGTAATTGTTAATTAGTTATGTATCTATTTAAGTGCACTTTAAGCATTGTAAATAAGAATTTGTTCTTCAGAAAATGTTTTGCCTGACTAAATAAAGGACATAAATAAACATTTAGCTAGTCTAAAATGTTGATGCAGATTCTAAGGTTTTAAAATGAAATAAAATGCAAATCTAATCACAATACTATATTTGAAAAACTGCTGAACCCCATTCTAATGTGACAATTACCCACTAAAGAAAAATGTAATTATCATATGTGTCTGGAGCTTTTGGAAGGACATGTCTTGTCACTGGCAGAGGACAGGGAGAGGCCAACTAAATGAAAAGGTCCATAGCCGTTATCAGTGTTTGTTGCAGGTCTCAGATAAGGATGCCTTTAAAAAAAGAGAGCAGAGGGTTGTCATGGCGACAGCAGGTAGCGATGAAGGAGATGGACTAATGTGTCTAAATGAGATATCGTTCTGTCGATCCACACAAAAGAGACAGACGTGGAAATGGACTGAATTTATGCCTTTCTATGTAATGTGCCAAAGACACTTCATTATACAACTCAAATCATTTTATGTAGGATTTGGGGAGGTAATCAAGAGCAATTCTCTGATTCCCCTAACAATGAACTATTGTTGCCCCTTAAAAAATATATATAACACAATAATTTTACTAAGAAAATGGTTCTTTATCTTTTTTAGGAGATACATTTTTTATTTTAAAAAAATTGTGCGGTGGGGCAGGGGGAGGGTGAGGGGTGCAGTGGGGCAGGTGAGGGGTGCTGTGGGGCGGGTGAGGGGTGCGGTGGGGAGGGTGAGGGGGGGGGGGTGGGGGAGGAGGGGGGGTGGGGGGGGGCGGGGTGGGGGGGGGGGGGGGGGGGGGGGGGGGGGGGGGGGGGCGGGTGAGGGGGGCGGTGGGGAGGGTGAGGGTGAGAGTTCTATAATCACGCGCTCCTCACGGACGATCAGGAATCGAAGATACAAGCAGATGCCTTGCTGTTTTGTAGTGTATAAATAGGCAAAAAGAGGGAGACCGGGGCACACTGGCTGCAAAAAGGATTTTCTTTTAGATGCCAGAGCGTCCAGCGATTGAATAAAAGTTTTCAAGGCGTCGTTCGAAAACTGTAGCTAACTTCTATCTTCAAAGTTAGCTACAGTTTTGAAGGTGGCGCACCTAGTGATGTAATGTGGAAATACAACAGAGCTGGACCGGGCAATAGTTCTGCTTATTGTGGCCTTAAGCCGTAATTAATTTGTTTTTATTTGTTTGGGACAGGGCATGTAAATGAACACATATGGAACATGTAAACTACAATCTCTCCGGATTGTAGCCATGGGCTAATTTGCATCCGTTGTCCACACAGAAAGGCCCCGTCCAGTTTGAGGATTAAATCCTAGACCTTCTAGCTAAGCATGAGCACCAACCACTGCGCCACCCAATCTGTCATCTGTAGGCCCGGTCTAAAACTTGAACTATGGAGTACAGATGACTTCTTCCAAAAGCTTAATTTTGTTGCTTTCTACCTAGAATAATCTTTATTGTCATTGCAACAAGTACAACGAAAAACCTGATCAGTAGGAGCCCATTTGGTATATGTATTTTGAGTCGCTAAGTTATTGCTACTATGTCTCTTAAGACATAGTAGCTTAAGACATAGTAGCATGTGGAATGTTCCACAATGTGGCTTTAAGAACAAGCTGCTTTTGGTTTAACTTCCCTTCCCCTAAAAACACAAAAAAAAACACAAATGTACCTTTTCTGGAGATGAAAAATAGTTGATCTTTTTGACTTGTTTCCTATTTTGCACCACCACTTCCTCCTCACTGTCACTGCTGCCCATCCCTGAGAACCAAAAGAAGACATCCATACACATGTTGTACACACTATATATTCATAAAAGGTCACCTCAAAACACACCTAACTTTTGTGTAACATCCTGGTAGAGCACACCTGCATTTCTCACACCGTAGCTGTGGTTATGCTTGACACGTGGCGGCGGCGCGTGAGATGTGGGGATTGGCGATAGGAGCGCACTTCCTTTGGTCGCCGCGGGAGACGAGAAGTGAGCAGACATGTTACCGTGTGCGAGCCGCGGGGTGGACAGCCGCGCTTCACTGGACGGCGCCGGTGGCCTCCGCTTAGAAAAGCCACCGTAGGGAGTAGAAGAGTTGGAACTGGCGTGAAGGGAAAGCCGAGGGTGTTCAGGTGGCGGAGAAGGTGGGATGCATTTAGCGGGGTCTGGCTCGGCGAGATCTTCCTCTTCCGAGTCTTCCATTGAGAAACCCAGATCGAAGTTAACAGAGAATAAATCGTTAGAGCCTTCGAATGACTCTGATTGTAGATTTGTGGGTTTGCATGTAGCCTCAGACTCTTCTCGTGTAGAATTACCTTTGTTGACACATATGGAAATTTCAGCAACTTTTTTTGTGTCCTCTAAAGTTTTCATTCTTGTTGTATTGTCGGTGTTTCCTAAAAGATTGCAACTGTTTAAACTACTCTCAGGCTCTATGTGGGGGGGATTTTCCGGAGTAGCTACATCGGGAATTGACATTTGTAGAAAGGCCTCATCATCTCCAAATAGATCCATGCTTTCATCTACTTCCGGTTTATAAGAAGAATTCATATTTTTACATTCTGCACCGGTCACTTCCTTATTTACTGCGTCATGTTTGTCTTCATAAATATTTTCATTGTTCTCCTCAAAAGCATCATCTTCAAAAACGTCATCCCAAGTTGGACTCTTGCGAACCAGAGAGCCTTTATCGGACTGACTTTCATTTCTATTCAGTGGAGATCTTCTAGAATCTTCCACACCATGCGTATTATCGCCGATGTCCATTCCTTCTTCATCATCGAGGGTGAAACTGACTTGAAAGGGCTGATACAGTTGCTCTTTTGGCGAGACATATTCAGAACAGGAAAGATCTGCGTCTTCTGAATCCAGAGATGGTGGTGAGCGAGACAGCAATTGAGACACATTGGAGAGAATGGCTTTTAGACTATCTTCTCTGTGCGCTCCAGTGGTTTGGCGTGAGGATAGCTGACCATCCCACTTCGGCAGGTAGAACATGGCTTGCACTTCCAAATCCTCGTCAACGTCAAGTTCTGGCATTTTATTAGCATTTTCATCGACTACATTCATCTGTTCTGGATTAACGATCATTATACAGTCCTCCAACATGTCGGACTGCGGTGAGGTAGTTTTGGATATAGCAGCATCGTTTTTCACGATAGATATTTGCTCCTCTACGGTTATGTCAGATTGCGGCTGTTCGTTGATGAAGTCCGGGTCGATCGTAAATGGGTGACGTGGTTTTTTGGTTTTGGCACACGGCTTTAATCGCTTCTGTCCGTCCTGGGCTTGACGAAGGTAAGGCTGGAGCTGGTTTTCATGCCGCCATTCCCCCTGAAAGACGAACATGAGGTTACACCGGCACAATGTCATGAAGAAGTAGGAATAATATGTTGACGAAAAAAGGTACACGGTGTAATATTTTGGATTATACTGTACAATACAAAACATGCCCCCAATGACCACAGCTAGACTGAGAAATGCTTGCAGTGGGTAATCAAAGAATGGATTTGGATGAGGACCTAATTTATTTAAATGCCATATTTGCCTGCCTTAAGACGTCCCGGCTCCCAGTAAAGTCACAAGTCAGGTCTTAGGAGAGGAGCGCTCACGGCAAAGACACATGTTTGTTTGTTCGTTTTTTAGGTATTTTTCAACAATAAAAATATCTGTAATAAAATATATTCTTGTATTTATTTGGTGGAATGAACGCGGTGTACTAGGGGTGGGCGATACCAGTCATTTTGGATTCGATCCCACACTAAATAAAATTTGAGTTTTTGATTTTGATCCAATACCAATGTGTTTTACATTAAAATGCATTGAAACTAACAGACTACCCAAACTCATGTACCTGCTTAAACTGATTGATAATGGGTAAGTACAAGCAATTTATACTGTATGTACAAACCACTCATCTAAAATTTAAAAATGATCAGAAAACCAAAAATCTTTTATTGAATATCTAGACTTATATATCTAGAGTATTGATACTTTTGATACTAGCAGGTCTTAATGTTTGTTTGCTTGTTTTTTCCAATTATTAGGTGGTCATCATAGTTTCACACAGGTGAAGAATAACTGAAAAAGTCTTCTAAAACATAAGTGGAAACATAAGAGAAATGATTCCAGCCATGAGGACAGAACATTTAACAAAACCGGTGCTTAACAGTGAGTGTAAGCTGGAAAATAGTGCATAGCTGTTAGTTTGTGACCATGTTACAGTGTTAGGGCCCCAAACCATACAGTTGTGCTCATAAGTTTAGATACCATGGCAGAATGTTTGATTGTTTTTGGTCATTTTTGAAAGAATATGAATGAAAACACAAAAACTTTAGCCCCATTGAAGACCTAGTAGAAACATGTTGGCTCGTACTGCTCATATTTTATTGGAGTGCCTGGATCTGCAGTTTTTTATGGTAATATTGTCTACTGTTGAAGGTCTGGGTTTGTATTTTGTTTGAGAATTAAATATGTTTTCTGAGAAAACATATTTGTAATGCGTTAATGAACTTCCAACATTGTATGTTGGAAGTTCTCTATATTAATATAACAAGGACCAGTCACCAGTAAACAAATATGTCAAACTTATGTCACATTCTCCCAGTATCGGTTGGTATCGGAAGACACTCAAACCCCAAGTATCGTATCGGAAGCAAAAAACCTGCATCTCTAGTTCAATTGTCATATATTTTTATACTTTAGGAGGGGGCATATAGAAGTTCAACACTTGTAAAGAGGTTTCCAATATGTTTTTGTTTTCCTATTTAATAATCGCGATGATTGATCTTGCCATCACCATACGACCTGGAAAATAATGGAAGGATTAGAGCCATTGGGGATTGAAAAATAAATAAATCAGAATTTACATGATTAATACTTGGAAACTGCTAAAGGCCTTTATGTAGAATCCTGGTGTGAATGAAGAGTAAATAAATATACTTTAATTTAATTTAATTAAATTTAATTCCCTGCAGTGTTTGACAAGAGATTGCTCGTCAAGTCAAGCTGCAAAAGTCTATTTTTTTGCGATGATCATCTCACATATCACATATTGCATCAATTGCATTACAACAATCGGTCCCATGAAATCATTATATAAACAAGCTCTAAAAACACTAGATAAAACACCCTACAGGTATAACCATTGCCACATCTTGCAGAAATATAAATTATTAAGCTGGGACAATCTTATTAAATTCAAACGCCAAAAAAGGCACGTTGCCTTCCCAAAAACCCACAACCTGGTTATCACAAAAAAGTGGCACTTTCAGATGCGGCAATTGCAACCATTGCCATAATGTGATCCGCACAGACTCATTCACAGACCATTTCACACAAACTGTACACATGCCAGGGCCAACTGTAACACTACTTACGTTGTGTACCGACTTGAATGTGAATGTGGGTGCGACAGTGGCGCGAGTAGTAGAGCGGGTCGCCTTGTAATCGGAGGGTTAGCGGTTCGATCCCTGCAGGTGTACACTGTCGTTGTGTCCTTGGGCAAGACCCACCTTGCCTCCAGTGTCTGCGTACACTGGTGTATGAATGAGAGTGTGAATGGGTGAGTGGTTCCTTGATGTAAAGCGCTTTGAGTGCCTAAAGCAGGTAGAAAAGCGCTATATAAATATGACCATTTACCATTTTATGTCGGCCGTACAAAACGCAAGTTCAAAGAAAGAGTGGCTGAACACAAATACGCCATAAGGACACAAAATGTACTATACCCCATGGCCAAACATTATAAACAAGCGGGCCACACCAGCCCCAACACACTCGAAGCTCTCGTTATCGAAGTCATTCCACACAATGCCGTGGGTGGCAACAGACTGCAACGACTCCTCTGTAGGGAGACCTTTTGGATTGACCGGCTTAACGCCATGACTTTTCCTGGTCTTAATGAAGAGATTGAATTCTCACCTTTTCCATAGTGTTTATTTTTGTCCGGGGCCCCGGTTCATTTTTACCCCATGTGGTGTTTGA
Source organism: Lesueurigobius sanzi (assembly GCA_900303255.1). NCBI lineage: Eukaryota > Metazoa > Chordata > Actinopteri > Gobiiformes > Gobiidae > Lesueurigobius > Lesueurigobius sanzi. The sequence continues at coordinate 4,852 of OMNZ01021633.1, read as the reverse complement.
TGTACGGTGTGCTGCCTTTCGAGTAGCTCGTGTTATTGGTATTGTCCAACACTGTACAAATAACTGTCCTCCAGTTCATTGTTAGTGTGGTGTTCTATCAGTCTACACTCATCGTCATGATTCGTTTTACATCTACAATATGTGCTTGTGTCTAGCACTGGGTAAAGTTTGTATTATAGTGTAAATAACCTGCACTTTAGTGTGAGTGTGTGTAAGAATGTATGTGTATTATACACTTGTAAAATTGTATTTTCTATTATGGGCCGTCACAGGTCACGTGGCCACGGTCACATGACCTCTCCCACTTTAAAAGGGGGTCACACACCTGTGTAATGTCACAACCCGGACGAAGACTCTTTGGAGTCGAAACGCGTCGGCAATACATTTTTGAGCTTGCATACAGAGTGCCTCTGCTTCCTGTTCCATTAAAAACGTTCTCAGCCCTCAAGCCTGAAGAGCACCTGCAGTGCTAGCCTACTCACTTTACCTATACCTCGAAGAGCCAGTGAACACCCTGCCTCCTATCTTCTAACATTTGTTTAATGTACAAAATCAAAACTGGCTCTGCTGGTTTCTGCTTCAGGAAGCAGAAACTACTCAAATGTCCATGAAAAGAGTATGGCTTCGCACAACCACTAACCATGAGTGGAAAAAAATATTTTTGTGTTGACATATTCTACGAAAAATGGCCAAAAGATTGAAAGGATATGTATACATGAACACTTACACTTGAACACAACTGTAAATCTGTAAAAAATCTAATTTTGCCTTGATTTTAGGGTTCAAAACTCAATAAATCTGGCCAGGAATTAAGCATCGAAAAATCCCTCAGGAGAAACCTTTAAAACATTGTTAAGTGCAAGACGGGAAAGTTTGGAGTCTGTAGCAGCAGTGCAAGAATTACACTCCTTATTGAAAAGATTAGATAATTTATTTGTTTCCAGGTGAGGGTTTTTATGTTAAGAGCAAAGTGGCCCAAAAGCTGCAGTGTCTCCCCTTAAATATGCCATCAAGTTATTTCAGTGATCCAGTTATTGTTGCTAAATATAGAAGTAAATGTTGATGCCAAAAGTTATTGAATTAACAGGCTAATAAATGACCAACAAGCACATGCTACCAATAACACAACCTCGATTCAACTTTAGTCTAGTCACTGTTGCTAAGCACCACATCGCTTCTGTGGCTCCACACCTGTTGCGCTGCTTCTAGTTTCCTCGAATGCAGCAAATGTTCAAACTTATTTTCTTTACGCATTATTTTAAATCTGCTCTTGATGGCAAACTGTCCCATGCTCTCCACCATACCGCTGTATACATGTAGGTCATTGCGGGCTGACCCACTTTCAGCTTCCTAGGCTTATATAATGGGTTCGGGGAAGGCTTACGTAATCAGCTGTGGACCAATCGTATGAGGAGAGGTCGCTGGTAGGCATGCACGCAGGCAGATTTTCAGCTCTGCCAGACGCAGAGCAGACAATAGGAAGGCTGCAGGCTGTCTGGGGGGGCGCAGTCGGGGAGAAGGGAGGGAAACTAATATTGTATTTTTGTCTAAAGCATAAGGTCAAAGGGCATTCAAGAGTCAAGGCCACGCAAAATTACAAAGACACGATAGTTGTTTCTGATCAATGTCGGAGTGAAACTGGGTGTACATCATAAGACATGCCAAACGGTTACAGTTGTGGTCAAAAGTTTACATACACACATTCACCCATGGTTAGTGGTTGCGTCAAGCCATTTATTGTCAAAAACCTGTTTGTTTACGCTTTTCACCTAGAAACAAGCCAAATGTCCCTGATCAAAAGTTTACATATTGTGCATCTTTGGAAAAAAAAGAGTTAGTTTTACGAGTCCAATTTTGTCAGAGTCCTATATTTCAGCTTTTTTGCTTCTGAAGAATTTTCCTGGCAGTTGCTGGCAGTCATGTAAACGTTAGGGCAGGAACCTTTGAGTCGCTTCTGTTTTATGATGATTTCAAAAGAGTGAACTCAGTTCTTTGACAATAAAAGGCTTGGCACAACCACTAACCATGAGTGGGAAAAAAGTGGCCAAATTTTTGTGGCCAAAAGATAAAAAGGGTATGTAAACTTATGAGCACAACCGTATATAAACATCTGGTCAGGTCACAATACATAGATAGGGTCTTAAATTTACATCAGTAGTCTGTCTTACTTATTTGTCCATAACCCTTTTTACCGTTGCTGGTAGTGCTTAATCTCCTGTACCATTGTTTGTAGCTCCCCTAAGGATTTCTACATTTCTACATGCATGATTAAGTCAAATTTTTATATGTATTACCTTTACTTTTGAAAATGCTGAACACACTCCAATGGAATAAGAGGAAGCCATCAGGTGAATTCTACTTAAGTTGCACAGTTACACGTGTTTATTCGAAGCGAAAGTAGCTCACTGTCGTTTTAGTTACTTAAAAGTAGCTCACAGGTGATAAAGGTTGGAGACTACACCTTCGTTACTCAGCTACAAATGTATCCTTTGTTCGATAGATCGTAAGATGTTTGCTCCGGTTTGCTGAAAGAAATATTGATGGAAGAAGCGGAGAAGCTCATTCATTGTGTTTAAAATGGGTGAGTAATGAGTTTTCTTCTCCCCACTCCCTTTTTTCCAAGGATTTTCTCTTTTTTTACGAAATTGTTTTTGCTTGAAAAACATGACACAGTGAGGTTGCTTTGTCTCCCAAATTCCCACTGTGAAATATTATTGCCAGAAATAAATGAAAAAATAAATTGCAACATACTGTGGCGTACAGAAAGCTTTCAGACCTAGTTTAATTATGTCTACATTCTGCATCAGACTATAATGATATGAATACGCACTACACTCACTATTGTACTTTGAAAATGTGACGAACATTCATATACGACATGAAAGCAGTTAGTCCTTGAAAGTTCTGCACAGATCATTTGACGAGCTGCAGTATAAGCCCCGCTAGAGTCTATCCCTCACAGTTTTGTTTTCACAGCTGGGCCTATTCTTGTTCCGTCCAGGGGGAGCTTAGCAGCCAATAGTTTACCCAAGGCTAATCTCTGACCTAAATTGAAGGACCAATCTTTTTGATAGCAGACTTCTATTTTAT
>OMNZ01021629.1:66162-82732 GCA_900303255.1 Lesueurigobius sanzi | reverse complement strand
TCACGTGGTAAAATATAAAATCGTGTTTCAATAAACCAGACTTTATGTCCATATCAGATCAGACTATAAAATAAGCCTACCCTTTACAGTGTATCACACAAAGAGAAATCTACTGACACAAGAACACCATTAAACATATTTCTATTGTCAGCTCACTTATTTAAAAGGCATTGCTGTATCCTCATTTGCACCTGTTACATCAACTAAGAGAGAGAGAGAGAGAGAGAGAGAGAGAGAGAGAGAGAGAGAGAGAGAGAGAGAGAGAGAGAGAGAGAGAGAGAGAGAGAGAGAGAGAGAGAGAGAGAGAGAGCGAGAGAGAGAGAGGAAGGAGAGAGGCAGAGAGGAAGGAGAAAGACGAGAGAGAGAGCGAGAGAGAGAGAGAGAGAGAGAGTGAGGGGAGGGCGAGAGAGCAAGAGAGAGAGAGAGAGAGAGAGAGAGCATCTTTATTGTCCCCGTAGGGAAATTTGTCCTCTGCATTTGACCCACCCTTCGATGCCGCTGGGGCAATCCATTAAGGAGCAGGGGATCATTTGTGAGCATTGGTTTTATATAGCACTTTTCTGGACACTCAAAGACGCTTTACATGGCATTATTCATTGACTCCATACTTGGTCGTGGTAAACTACTATTGTAGCCACAGCTGCCCAGGGGCAGAGTCATGGAAGCGAGGCTGCCAATCTGCACCATAGGCCCCTCCGACCACCACTAACAATCACTCACACACACATTACATTCAATCAGGCTTCCTGGCCATTTTCCCAGCAGGCTCCTATCCAAGTACTGACCAGGCCCTACCCTGCTTAACTCCCGAGGTCTGCCAGGATCGGGCAGAATAAGGGCCCTTCATACAGCTCTCACACACCTTGTAAAAAAGACTCTTACATTACTTCTTAAATATCTTAAATTCTTAAATTGTTGTTCAGTATTCAACATCACAATCCCGCAGCAGCCTGGGGCTCTAAACGCCACTGCGTGACCAGCTGCTGGACTTTCTTTCTGGGAGATCAAGGGATCCCCCAAGGTTGTGTGCTGAGCTCCCACTTGTTCACTCTGCTGACCTGACTGCACTCCAACACACAGCTCAAACTTCTTCATTAAGTTTGCGGACGACAGTTGGTGGGTTTCAGCGACGGAGACAAGGCAAACTACAGGAGTGAGCAGAGCAGCCTGGCTGGTTACTCAAACACCACACTCCACAGTAGTGTGTCAATCTATTGTTAGCTTTAATCCATTGAACACCATGAATCACCCGCCCCCTGATCATTTGATTACCTCACTCATGGAAGGCCAAGTCAGGTCTTTGACATGCACTTACATCACCTCTATGAACAAATAGGGACAAAGGTAGGTACACTCACCATCCTGATTTCACACATTAACACTGTAATGAACATCTATGGGGATGTTCCAGTTGCTCAATGGCCTGCTTTAAACATATCATATTAATATTTTAATGGCAAGTGGTGTCGTGCTGAATTTGAGAGACCGGCTTAATGCGTGGCAGATGAGGGCTTGGGGTAAACTGGGATTTGGCAGGCCTCCATTAGAATCCAGTGGACACAGTGGCTGGATTAAAAAGCAGTTTTTTGGCAGAAAGACACGGTGCCTGCAGCAGCATGGTCCCAAATCCACGGCTGATTACAGAGCATGGATATTAGACTGCATGTATGAGGAAACAACATGAACTTGTGCAACATTTAGTACTTACAAATACGCATAATGAGCGGAGAGAGAAAACTGGTAAAATAAACACTTTTGTAGATGTCAAAGGCCTGAAAAAGGTAGAAAGCCATGTTATTTTACGCCCACACACTTGTCAACACTGCTGTTTTAATGCATGTATGATTTATAAATACATTTCCTGATTGTGTACAGGTTTGCCTGAGAGTTGCCTGAGAGCCTGTACATATTGGATTTGCACATGTATTGGCTCCCTTTATTAGATTTTGCTTTAAAAATAACACTGAGGAAAGCAAATATTTCCACCACTTCCTAACTATAGTGCAGCTTTATAGATCAGTTTTGGGGTTGAGAATGTGAATTACTGTGAAGGAAAACACTATTTTCAAGTCAACAATTGAGAATCCATACTGTGAATACTACTGCACATTTTGATTTGCAAAGTTATTGTTACATTAAAGCTGAGTTGTTGAATGTTGAGGTGGCACGCAAGACTTTTTTCCAACATATTCCTACTCCAAAATAAAAGTCTACCTCTGTAAGTGCATCACTGACAATCAAATTTTCTTACTGTAACAGGGTGTAAAAGTTCAGGTTGTGCATACAACTAATTTGGCCAATGTGGCTGATGAGAGAATTAACAAACCTAAATAGACGACAAGCATTTGGCTCATTGGCTAAAGTTAACATCAAGTCATGCATATCGTCCCCTCGCATTATACGGTTCTATCTGCATTCTGGGTAATTCAGAGATACTTAGGTTTAAAGTTTTGATCATGCATAGAACAAAATGGGAATGGGTAATATTTTTTTGCAAATAAAAAAACAAAAAATAAATGCCCCAAAATATACAAAAAATTAAATAGCGTCCAGAAACAAAAATATGTCAATTTTAACAAAAATGTCAGCTAGAACCTTATAATTCTAAGAGAAATGTCTTAATGATACACTATACGCTTATAATCTAGTAATGGACACAGAACCAGTGCACATTTGACTAAACAGGTGTTAATAAGGTAACCCACTGCTGTGTCTCATCATGACCGGGTCAGTGAACACACGGCATGATGAAGGCGATACCTTCAGAGGTGTGGATGACACAGCATGAGTTAATCTGTCCTCGCTGCGATCGTCTTTATAACTGCAAAGCATGCTGGGATAAGCTCAGGGTTTATTGTTCTGATGGCGCTCGGTACAATCCGGGATCACAGGTTTCATATAAACTCCTTCTTTGTGGTCGGAACAGTGGAAGAGTGTCCTCAGCCGGCCTTCTCTGGAGATCTACAACTGAATCATGTATTATGTATTGCGGTAGTTCGGTCTGCTGTACACATCAATGCACCTAAAGCTGGATTTCAGACTTTGCAAAATACTATTTAGCCACACCAGAGTGCACAGCAAAGTGTATACATGAGCATGTTAACAGAACTTTAGCAAAGCTTGTTCTTTTAATTTATAATGCTTCACCAATGGGACATTGCGTGGGCATGGAACCAAAGAATGTAAACAGAGCACACAGTGCACATGGGCATACAGCATAGGCGACTCTGTAGTTGTCTATAGGCAGTCGCTGTCCTCTTGTGTCACTGCCGCTTATATGCATGTGGCATATGGACAGAGCCTTTGAACAGTCATTGTTTTCTGTGTCAGATATTTTCCTGCTACAGCAGCACTTGATTTTTCCTCACGCTGCAGAAATTTACAGTTCATTAGACAAAATGTGTTGAATTCTCTTATTCTCTCTTATAAACTTCACAGTGAACTACAACAAACATAAAGAGTTTGTATGAGCATCTCATTATTGTTCATACATTATCCATTATCTCAGGAAAATGTTAAACAAATGTATGATTTGCAAAAAATGATATGTGCTAGTTTTGCAACAAATTGAGAACATTATTCACTCATGGTCAAGTGAAATGATATGTTCTGGTAGTTAATTCAAAAAAATGATCCTCCCTAGCCACTAGACAGAGACTAGACAATGGTGTTTGCCACTTGTTCAAACACAGTCTTGCATAAAAGCCATTACATTCACTGAAGAGGGACTAGAAGATGTACAGTAGAACTAGGCAGGCCTATCTACCACACAACAGAGATAACGTTCTGATGCACATAAAGGCAATGAGGAGATTCCACATTGTATTGACCTCAGCTTTAAGGGGAAGCACCAGGTATTTAGCTGACTTCTTTCCGAACATGATTTATTCTAGCTCCTCAAAAGCACAAATTAATTTCACTCTTAAACGATGTGTGGCGATAGTCAACATATCATCAATAATTCACCGAATGCAGTCTGACAGTTGAATGTCGTCCACAAGACAAGAGTAAGAGTGTTCGCTGAAGCCAGTTTCGGAAAGCCTGGGCAATCGAGGAGACCCATCCCTTTCTCAGATCAAACAAAGCGGGTTGCTGCTGCCAGGTTAAAATACTACACAGAGAGTCATTTATCTGCAGAGGGGCGGGCGCTAAAGGATGAGTCACTCCAAAAGAGGCAGAATTTAAAACAGCGAAATTGGATTTAAAGCTCTCACATTTTCCCCATTAAAAAGTGGCAACAATCATTAATAAGTAATAATTCATGTTGAAGCATCAATCTCTTGAACCATGTTTAGATAACACAAATCTAACCGAAAATCAAGATTGTGATGTACTGCCATATCAGCCAGCCCTACAACAATCCTTAGTTAACCTTCTACTTATATCAATCATGATATAAAAAAGACATATCACGATAACGATATATTTGATGATATGATTGGGCCATGCCAATTTCCTCAAATTCGATATACTCATGCAGCATACATCCTTCAATTCATTTTACATTTTAAACACCTGCCCCTAAAACCTCCAGTCAGTGTTTATGCTGCTCCAAGTGGAGATGAGTGAAGCATTAGTTGTGATCTCTGTCCAATTTGGGAAGGCCGCTGGTCCTGACTTCAGTCAAAATCAGCTGAGCGCACATGCTAATTATATCGTACCCACAACGATATAAAAAATGACGACAGTATCAAAAATGTATCCCGGTATATCAATATGTGATACAATAATGGCCCAGCCCTACTTCTACTATTTCTCCTATTCAATTTCCTGTTTCAGTCATTGGCCTTAACCCAGACATCACCCTGCACATTTGCAAAGGTCACATTTGTTTAGAGCAAGGCAGCTCACATAATCCCCACATGCTTTTTCACTGTGAATGCACTGTCTCTCATCGTAATCGGACTAAAGGGCTTTTCTCCCCGCCACTAATTCCTTTACATAAAACCTCATCTATATATATTTAATTAATCGACAGGAAAAATTAGAGCCTATTTCGAGACCACAATGTTCTGTTTGTGAAACTAAACCAGGAGTCAGACATTGTTCTCAGACAGCACAGCACACAGGGATTGTTTGCAAACGTGAGCCTACTGGAGAGGCTGAGATAAACACTAATAGAAAAGGAGGAAAACGTGCAGTTTAAACAGAGGCACACCTGCTATCACAGCTCTTAATTTCCTCGATTACCTCCCCAGAGAGGTCAAAAGTGGGATTAGAAATAATTACATGGCAAAAAGAGAAAGGCTTGAGTGGATTTTGCTACTTGCTGCTGCTGCTGCCGCTGCTGCGACTGCTGACGGTGCACTGTGCAAAATATGTAAAGCCCAAGTTATCTCAGAATGTAACCTAGTTTTAAAGGAGCGACGCCATAATAAACACCAGCGTCATGCACTTCCATTGCTCCGACAGAACACACAATTTCCCCAAAACAGCAACTGGCAACTCACAATTTATTCAAAAGAAGAGAGCGCTTGCAGCAATGTGGCACATACTGTATGTATATTATTAACAGTAAGTTACTTTAATGTCATGCATTATTTAGACTTTTTGAAGTACTTTTTGGAATACTTTTGGACACCTACTGTATATATTTATAATACAGACCCTATATATACTCTCAGTTCTCAAAACATGTTTAACAGCAGTATAGGTTTTCAAAAAAGAGGTCATCTGTACTTGGTTGTTGTGAATTTAAGGCATTTTGTCTTTTATGCCCCTGTGAGACATCTTCAATGTTTGCAAGTACAACTTTCATACAAGTAAAAATTACCATAAAATAAAATAATAAAATAAAACTTCATTGACGCTGGGCGACCCCTAAATGTCCTTCAAAAAATGTGAAAAAACAAACAAACTTCACATTACTTTCTACCCTGAATAGAACACGGATCACACGGGGAGAAAAAGTATTATTTTGAGCCACCCTAAGGTAGAGCTACTGTATAAGGCCAGAAAAAGTATAATCTTTGTTTATACACATCGAGACAATTATATTTTTAACCAAACTCACCTTAGTGATGTCATTTGATCTTGAAAACAGGGGAGCCTAACATTGTACATAAGCAATTAACTAATAACCTTCTGGAAGGTCTAAAAAGGTATTAAGTGGACATAGCAGCAGACACCTTGATTTTACAATTTAGCTGTTTTCAATACATGTTTTTCACTTCATGGCCCATAATTAATTCAAGCACATTTATATGCAGAAGAAATATTTGGTACCGCAATATACACCTGCGCCTGTACATCAAGTACAAATCATCTATAAAAGTGTGAGAGCATCAAAGGCTCTAGTCACGGAATGGTTTGAGAGTATTAGCACATTTTGATAAAAGGGCTTTCCTGTCTTGAGCAGGTGCGTGGTTTATGTGGCAGAAGTTGGTTAGTTGGAGCTTTCATGAAACGTTATGATCTTAATTCCACTGAACATCTGTGATGGGAGGTGCCCACATGATCACCCAGAGGACCTGCCAGCTCTCACCTAATGCCACATCTATATCATCAAGCTGCAATAACATTAGCAGTTACATCACCACTGTACGTTCACGTAGGGATATAGAATTTAGCCTAATCTATGTGTGTATTGCATGTGTGGACAGGATGAAAGGTTAAATGAAAGTGGAATAAAAAAATACTGCATGTTGACTCTATACACAAGGACAAACATGCAAGCTGAATTAAAACTGTACTGCATTTTATAAATCCCTAATGATAGGGCATTGTACATTCCCCCATAACACCAAATTAATATTCATGTTAATAGGCTAGTATGAATCTCTTCCAAAAACCCATTTATGTGACCTAATTTAGCTGGCATACACTTCAATTATTCCCCATTGGAACTTTGCAAATTACTGAGCAAACAACCATTCTGGCGTGTATAGGCCTATATTGTACACTAATACCACAAACAATTTTTTGACTTGGGGATGACATTTGACATTGGATTATATTTGAATCTGAGAGCAATTTCTTTGACCAAAACATTTGGATGTTTTTTATAATCCACAGTGTCAGTGGTCAAGATAATCTGATTCATTTTTAGTGGTATGAAGGATGAAGACAGTGAAGAGATTGTGGATTGAATACAGTTCAAAATTGCAAGTCCGTAGATTATACACAAACATTCACAAACCTTTACTGATCACATTATTTCCAGTTATAATGTTTTATCCAATAGATTTGTATGTTTGGGATGTTACTGTGTGTTTTCAGGCCAAAATCATGCAGTGGTGCTTAAAAGTTGGCATACGCTGGCTGAATGTCAGGGTATGTAAACTTATGAATTTCATAGAAAATGAATGATAACACAGAAACCTTTATTTCACTCATGGTGGTTGCATGAAGCAGTTTGTTTATGCTTTTCAGAAACTAGCCAAATGATCCCTGATCAAAAGTTTACATGTTGTGCATCTTGAAACAAACATTTTTTTGTCCAATTTTGTCAGAGTCCTGTATTTCAGCTGAAGTTTTTATTTTTATTTATTTAGTTTTCAGTGGGACAATATAGATTTACATTTCTTTATTAAGAGAAATAGCCCCTTGAGGGGGTCCTCAGTTCAAATCCACAAAACATAGCAGGCAGCAGAGCAATGTACATTAATGAACATGAAAATGTAAATGTACCCGAATTAGCCAAAAAAGACTAGGCTTTCCCTGGCAGTTGTTGAAGGTCATGTAAACGTTAGATCAGGGACATTTGAGTAGTTTCTGTTTCATAATGATTTCAAAAGATTAAAACTCAGTTCTTTGGCAAAAAATGGCTTCACACAACCACTAACCATGAGTGGAAAAAAGTATTTTGTGTTATCATTACTATGAAAAATGGCCAAAAGATTAAAAGGGTATGTAAACTTATGAGCACAACTGTATATGAAGAAAAAGGCAAAAGTGGATGGATTTCACAAAATGAAATTAAAACAGATGCTTTACAAATTAAGCTAAAGAAACAGCATGTAACTACTCTTTTCCACTTGTACAGTCACCATTAAGGTGATTTTTCCTGCTGCAGCGTGGCCCTCAGGCAAGAGACAAAGCAGTGGTATAACAGTGTTTAGATTGGCCGAACCCAGGAGCTCCATGGGATATTAAACACTTTTATGTTTGCGTTTGATAAAGAAAGCAAAGAAAGAGAAAAATGGTGTGGATGCTTATTATACAATATAATTTGCTTATTGCAGTGGCGTAGGAGATTCCTCTGGTGTCGGGACAAACACAGACACAGAACACCACCTTTAAAACTGCACAACAGTTTCTCCTCTCAACTAAAGAAAAAATTAACACAAGGTCGAAATTATTTGGCTAAAAAATGAAGACTATTGATAAACTTAAGACACAAAGCCATGTTTGTAAAAGCACTCTTACAATCTTAATTCAGTTGATTATAACCTCATTACAGTGTGGTCTGAAAGAAGAGAAACTCTCCAAACCAAGGAAACTCTCTGCTGCACAAACTATTGGGTGATTCTGTATTTGAGCAGTGGACTTCAGACTGCTCATGGTTGTATAATAGAGGGGGATTACTGGAGAATACCTCCTGTCATCTGAAGAGAGGAAGCCAGGAAGAAGGAAGAGACAGAACTAGGCCAATTGTTTTGTTGTGCTAACTCTTACCAGCTTTATGAGTGTTTGGATGCACACTTCTGTATTTACATAAACAGGATGTCTCTCAGTCTGAATAAATACATATACGTCACTGTGTACAGTAGATGGCATACAATCAAAGGTTTGAGGAAGTAAAAAATACACACACAGCAGCAAAATCTTTCAGGGAACATACGTCTTTGAAATGGTTGCTGCACATAATTTGTGTCAGAAAACTTTTGGGAAACAAGAAAAAGGGCTTATGTTTACACATTGTGTTTACATAAGCTACATTTTAGAAGCATTCATGAGACCAACAGCTACAATGCACCGGCTCACTTGACTAAACTATACAGAAATGTAGCACTAATGGAAAGTTTCAGGATCTACGCTTTGCCGGCAAAGATTAGCATACAAAGAACAAAAGCTACAACAAACGTCACAGATATGAAATAGACAACATTGAGTGTATTGTTTCAAACCATTATGTAAATGGAAATAGTGCATCAGCCAAAATAAGTGTGTGTGCAGAGGCTAGTGGAAAGCCTGGCAGTTGCTTTGGAGAATAATCTTTATGTGATTGTTCAAGGCCCTTATTTTTTTAACAGAGTGAACGTTTTAACTGTTCGTTATCCAAAGTCAATCCCAACATTCCTAATGTATTTCTAAAAGCTCACTTCTTCATTCACATTTCACAACTTTCAGAGTCACTATCAAGAGTCACTACTGTAATGCTAACAAAAACATAATTAATAAAATAAAAAAACTGAATAATTACTGTCTTTGCTCTGCCCGATCACGGCAGACCTCAGCAGTGAAGCAGGGTAGGGCCTGGTCCGTACTTGGATGGGAGAGCGCCGGGGAAATGCCAGGAAGCCTGTGTGAATGTAGTGTGTGAGTGTTGGTGGTGGTCGGAGGGGCCGATGGCGCAGACTGGCAGCCTCGCTTCCATCAGTCTACCCATAATAGTTTACCACCACCAAGTATGGAGTGAATGAATAATGCCAATGCATTCTTATTCTTATTTATTAATTACATGGACGATCGTAGGTAAAGATTCTGCAGTCTTCATCTGTGCTCTGTAGTTGAAATGTAGGATGTTTCGATCTTGATTGAAGAATCTCTACGTAAGATGGACAACTCCTGTATGACTGAGAACTTACACAGACGGATTGCCAACTTCAGGAGAGAGAATCTGGCTGGCACGCAAGTGGAAAAAAAACAGCAGGAAGGTATCACTTCTTAGAAACCATCTCAGGTTCAATTGAAAGAGGTGGGACTTAGAGGTTATCTCCTGCTGGCTTCTCCTTAAAGACCCACAAGCGTGTCAAATCCTGCTCATTCGCTGACAAAGGTCTTTGGATATAGATCGAAACGTCCTACACTTCAACTACAGAGTACAGATGGACAACTCCTGTACGACTGAGAACTTACACAGACACATGGACGATCTCTTGTCACCAACTGCTGCATATTTATACTGAAGTACAGCAAACAAATTTCATTTCACTACTAGTAAAAAACAAAAAAACTAAATCGGGTACAGCTCCTTTAAGAAAACTGTCCCCCTTGAAAAAAATATTTCCATACTGATTGCAACATCACAGTAGTGGCAGTAATACTAACCTGATAGGCTGCCTGTCCAACTGAATTAGCTTATACACAGCGCAAGCAAATGTACAAAACATCATTTTTAAGTAAGCCTATTACACAAAACATTTACATACGCATTAAGGCCTCCATTTGTAAGAAAAAAGTCTCCCTTAAACACCCCTGTCATCCGTGTCAATCGATAAACATGCATGGTAGGTAGGGAGAATTGTTTTTGCAAAAACATTTGCATTTAATCCCCTCTTTACATGATTACAACTAAAGGGAAGCTAAATATGGAAGAAATTTCCTTTTTATGTCATATTTGTAATTTGGAATTACAGCGGATTTGGGTCTTTCATTTACAAAGAGATGAAGGCGATGGCTTAAACATGTTCTGATGCAATATGAAAGGGAAGTGTAAAATAGCTGCCAGTGTGAATATTTAGTGCCATTTGAACTCTGTTTGACTTTCCTCATTTGCTAAAATAAGATCCCATTTATGACTGTAATTAACAACTTGACATAATGGATATTTGGTTTGTTATTTTCCATACAGGTGACACCTCTGAAATGATTCTCAGTCCTTGGCATCAAATTTAATTACTATGATGGAAATATATCTTAACCTTGGGACGCCATAATGTCCCAAAGTATTTCCACTTAGCTTTCTTTTGGTGTAACTTGGCTTGTACTTGTGAGTGGAGGAAATGAAAAAAAGCAGAACAACCTTTGGCAATGCGAGTATGTGGGGTCCATTAGGAGATTGATTCTTTGACGAGGGAATGGAGATGAATTTGAAAATGGCAGAGAGCTATTACTAAAGCACATATGTCATAAATATATACATTTAGCTGAAAATACAAAGTGCGTTATCTCATCTGTGTTGTCTCTGTCTCCACCCCCACCATCTCTTGGCAGCTGGCTGTCCGTGGAGACCCAATCTTCCCTGTCACCTGTCAATCAATCGGCCTGACTGACACTGACCTTGCTCGGCATTGTTAGGAAAACATTTGGGATTGACCTTGCGTTTTCAAGCTGCTTCCACGGCAGGGTTTCCCCGGAAATTGGCTTGAGAAGGAGGTGCGACGGCAAATAAAAAGTGGATTGATTGAGTCTAATATTGGCTGATTTATTGACATTGAGACCGAGGGGTTGATGGCCAGATGTTCGTGGTTCTGCTGACCAGTTGTGTTTCAGTTTTAGAGCAGCTAATGATGGCAGTAAATGCGCCAAGAGTGTTTGGAACATTAATTTATCAAGCTAATGGATTAAGATTGATGTACTGTACCTTGGAGCAAGATAGTCCTAAACTTTTTGAATCATTTTTGTCACATAAATGCAGTGAGGAACTTTAAAGGGTTCTATATACCGTATTTTCCGGACTATAAGTCGCTCCGGAGCATAAGTCGCAACAGCCAAAAAAGCCTAATGAAGAAGAAAAAACATATATAAGACGCACTGGACTATAAGTCGCATTTTTGTGGGGAAATTTATCTTACAAAATCCGAGACCGAGAACAGACATTTCATCTCGAAAGACAAGTTATAATAATAACAATAGAAAAGGTGTATGTATGGTATGCTTTTGTAACACACTGATGGTTATTCAGCTACACGAAGCATAAACAACGAACTGAATAGGTGTCTGAATTGATATATAAGTCGCACCTGAGTGTAAGTCGCAGGACCAGCCAAACAATGAGAAAATCCGGTATATAGCTAACAACTGTGAAAAATCTTTTAATGGCTCGTTATGACATACAGTATATCTTTGGCCATGCTTCAAGATCACCAAGTCTTCAAAAAAGTATTTTTCCACTGACTTATTTACAACTTTTACTGTTGCAACCAAACTAAAAACATCAACTACAGAGTACAGATGAAGAGTGAAGAATCTTTGCCTACGATGGACAACTCCTGAACGACTGACAACCTACACAGACACACTAAATCATGTTAATACATTTACAAACTAATCATTGTTGGCCTGTTATAGAAATGATTTTAGCCAAAGTTTGTTTTTGTTCTTGTTTTGAACAGCCCTTGTAAATCAAATCTGCCTCATTAAAGCAGAATGGTACAACCTGCCCCTTTAATGCATTGAACAAGATGAAAAATGTCTGACTGCAGGGCACTGTCATCGCCCACTGTGAAATGCAAAAGAACTGTATAATAATGGAACTTATTTCTCTGTGTGCTATGGGAAAGTCACTTCGCTGCCGGCCCACAGTGCGGCCAAATCACTTTAAATAACAAGCTTATTTGGTGGAGCCATTATGCAGGTAAATGGTGCCAGTGTGTGTTGGCTGCACTGGTTCACTGTCTAACTCAATCTGTCCAGCCTCGTGTTTCTGTCAGGGTTAGTGTAAGCCAACAGTCGGTGGGGGCTGACACTAAATGGCAGTTTGGAGGGGGACAATGTCATTTTTGCTTTGAGCTTCATAAAAGAAATTGTGTAGAGCGAGGCAGGCTGTGTTGTTGAGGTAGAGGTTACAACTGCGTGTGTGGGAGTATTGACTAGACGGTTAGACGTCATTTGGTGAAACGTTTGCAGGGAACACAGCGTCCAAAATGAGCTGATGTTCAAGCACAAGACAAAAGGCGGGAGATGCTTTATTGTCGACTGTGTGAACGCACCCATGCACAGGAAGGAAATGGGATTTGTATTTGTGTAAGTTTTGACAGTGTGCGAGATGTTATGTCATCCTGCATCGGGGGTTGCCAGGTCCACGCTAATCCTACAGAATTGGGCGTCTTTTTAAGCTTTCGCGCGCGGTTCTGGCTGTGCTGTTTTCTATGTAAAATAGGCTATTAAAACTCACTATTTCGAATGACAAAACCTCAAATCGAAGGCTGTCAGAGCTGCTCTTTTAGCAAGTGATGGAGAAAGGGGTGGTGCTGCATCATTGGAGGAGCACAGTGGCACTATAAACTAGTAAGTAACAGTGGATTTGGGCGCTTTTCAGATATTGGAAGTCCAGATTAGTTGTTTAGGTGAAGGTCATCACTTGGATACTGAAGAAGACATTGCCTTTAAATAACTCTGTATCATTTCTTCTATAGTCTCTCCTGAAAACTAGAAAACAGTTCAACTTATTAAATATTAATAAATCACAATTCATCAAAATTCAAACATTGATCCATTTTGATGACGTCCAAATAATCACACAAGGTACAGATATCCTAAATGATGCATGTTTGGCTGCCTCTGAGCTGGTGTTCCTCAGCTACTCCACTTCACTGAATATGTTGTTGCACTGGCCAAGCAAATACAAGTACTTATTAGTTACTTTCATGTCATCAAAACTCCGAGTTCTCTCTGCATGCTCTAAATTTGCGTTGTTAAACAAGTAGGCAGCTTGACACGTTGACATCAGGTTTGTAAAATAGAATTCATAGTCAACTTCCCACATCTAACGCCGTATTGATTTTTCACCCAAAAATAGTGCACTCACTTTTCTGCCTGCTTGACTTCTTGAATATGGCAGTCGTACAAAGGCACGGGCAAAATGGGGCACTCACCCCTCTGTATCTGAGGGAATGTTGAAAATGTTCCTATCAGAGACAAGAAGTGTCACAATGTGCACCTTAAGCACTATCCTCTCACCAGTCTCCATCCCCGGGGCAGTCTGACTGTTACATGATGGAGGGCTTTTTACTGAGGCAAAGTGGAACAAATTCGCGGCATCTGTGGGCTTTGATTTTTTTTTTGGGACCTGCCTGTCCCTCTTTGGGTACATTTCTATTCTTTTTTACCCCCAGCTCGTTCTTGCACCCACCCCTTTCTCTCTCTCCCCCCCTCTCACTCTCACTCTCTCTCTCTCTCTTATGAATGTCACCTCTACTGATGGTGGCTGCTGGGATCCGCGCACACATACTCTCGCAACCACTCGCTGACTTTGGGACGGGAGGAGGATGAGGAGGAGGAGGGGGAGGAGCGGCGGCAGTAGCAGGGGGGGCTCGGTCAGGACTGTGGGAAAAAAAAGAGCATGCCATCGGAAAAGGCAGGAAAGAGGAATCGCTCCCCCCCGTGTGTCCATGTCTCCGCTCCGTGCCGGGCTGCATTCCGACACACGCCGCTGTTCCACATCTGGATCTAACACATTCGGATTACCGCACGGGATCTCCGCTCAGCGTTCCATGCCGCTGCTTTTAGATGGGAGGCAAAGTTGGACCTCTGTGGACTGCACAAATGGTGACAAACTGTTTATTAAGAGCTTCCTAGCGTCCAAGATGAATCCGCTCAACTTCACTAGAGGTGTTTTTATATGTAAATTATTTTAAACTACTCATCTTTGATAAGTAGGCTACAGTAGGTATTTTGCAATTTTGTACAAGTTGATGAGGGAATTTGTATTTGGAAAAATGAGCGGGGAGGAAGGGTAGATGGATGACTGCGTCCTTAGCTTTTTAAAGTCATTCTAACCTTGCTCTGCTTTTGAACCGAAGATGTGACTGCAGAACTTTTTGTGTTCTTTCTGTGTCAGTGATTTGTATTCTGTAGTCAGAGGAGAGCCTTTACGTTTGGCTGCAGGTGAACTTGCACAACTAAACACTCAACTCTTCGCTTCCGAGGGCTTCTCTAAAAGCTCCCGTGTATCCCAGTTTTTGCATAAGAGCGAGAGCCAAACTACAGACAGAACAGAGGGTAGTCCAACGGAAGCCACCCCCCTCCCAAAGGTGAGAGGGGGGGAAGATGGCAGCTCTCGCCAGCTCTCTCATCAGACAGAAACGGGCAGTCAAGGACGACCACCCCAACCGACCGGTAGCCAGCAAACGCAAGCCCTGTCCCAAGAGCAACAAGTCCCTGTGCCAGAAGCAGATCCTGGTCCTCATCTCCAAAGTGCGCCTGTGCGGGGGTCGGAAAGGGCGCAACGAGAAGCGGCCAGGTGAGTCACCGCACTCCTCTAGCCAATGACGAGCCACTCACTACATTAGGTGTTTCTGCCGTCACGAAATGAGGTTCGTTATGCGCAGGAGATTGTAATGCCCTAATATAGCAAAAGTATGATGAATGGTCGTGGTCATTTTGTTAGCTTTGGTGACGTCCACAAGTTCACTCCGCTCAATGGCTACACTTCCCACTGAGCTCACAAGTCTCTGCTGTCTCAAGGCCAGTTGTCTCTTTAAGGTTTTATTGGATAATGTTGTGCAGCAGGGTCCACGTCACCCATCAACTTTTCAATGGGAAAGAAAAATGAGGAAGTGCTTTGCTACTTTGCTAGGAGCCCAGCCATTGTTTTTGTTTTGTCTTTTACTCATTAGGCCAATATGCAAATTGAGGACATGACAAATCGTGATGGCATGAATCATTCTTGCACCATACCTACTCAGGTATTTACTTTCTAACAGCAAATATTTCTTCCTGAACTCAAGCACAATAATTGCTGTATATTGCAGATGAGTTATGCATACTACAGAATTGAGGCTGAATAAACATCTATCATAAAGAGGCCACATGCTTTCATGGCTGATTGGATAAGAAACAGTGAGTTTTGCGGACCCCCTCCTCCTGCTCAAACCCCCGCAGCTAAACACTGCATCTAAGCAGATTGAACGTGAGAACGATGAGGGAGTCGTGCATCGTGGATGATGGGGACTTCGGTTTCGTTTGTAGGCCGTGGGACTGTTTCAAAAGAAACATTGTTTGAAATTATTTTTACATTTTGAATTAACCAAAGGCCTAAGGAAACTGATGGGAAAATGTAAATGTAATTCTAAAGTCTAATTAAACGTAACATAAAGATAGAAAATGTATTGGTAAAGCTTTCCATTCCTTGTTCAAGTGGAGTACATTTATATGAATAATAATAGAATTACTTAAAAGTTTTTTTTTTTCAGAAATACTAATCCCAATCTTCTAATAATTAAAAAAAATCCTGCATGTGCTGCAGTTTTATATAATTATGATACCAATAAAACAATTGATAGACAAACGATGACATTACTAACAGTGTTTCTCTGAAAATACCTCTGTTTCCAGTTATGTTCTGCGTAACCTGGCAGTTGTGTTTTATGTAATACCAGATGTTTGTGCATTTTTGATGTACGTACTATTTCTGTACAGGCTTTGTAAATAATGTGCTTTCCCAGAAACATTCATCCCAAATAAGAAGGATTTGCATTCCCACTAATCCCGGCTCAATCCTGTGACTATAGACAATATATGATACTTATTCTGGTTGAGTCATTTACTTGAGCTATTCAAAGTATGAAATAACAATAATAAGTGAACATTGCAGTGACTCAGTGCAGTTTTTGCATAGTATTATTATAGTTAGAGCAACATAAGGATACAATTGTCCCAGCAAAATCCTCCCGTACCACCAGATGTAGCCAAGAGCTTCTTAATCACAAAATAAACCATTTAACAGGAACACTGTTATCAATTT